>APFE030967126.1:102481-152113 GCA_000404065.3 Pinus taeda
AACACTCTGAAACTGAATGGGCTTGCCGTAGTCTGGAATATGAAAGGACAAGTCCTTGTCATATCCAAGACCAGTTCTGTGCTTGTTGTGGACAAGCTGTTCCCAAGGTCTGATGATGGGCTTGGGAAGTGCAGACTGAGTTTCTGCATCTGCATGTACAACTGCTGCATTATTTGAATGAACTGTAACATTATTGACTTGCTGTTTATGGGAGTCTGTTTCAATCTTCTGAACAGAAACAGGTTCAGAATGATGACTCCATTGTTGTAGTTCTTCTCGCTGAAGCTGAGATTCAAGCTGCAAAAAATCAATCTTTTCCTGTGCATTTTGTAGACATGTCTGAATTTCTGAGAGAGATCCTATGCTGATTTGTAATGTGTCATCAAAAGTAGATTGTATAAGAGTTTTCGTGAACTCTAATACTTCACTGATTTTGGCCATTTATGCATTAAAAACTGATCAAAACTACTACTTAATGCAGAAAAGTAATACCCACTTACAGTATACAACAATATCCTTATAAATGTGCAGCAAATGATTAGTTTGCAACAAGAAGCAACAGGTAGAATTCGAAGATGCTGAAACTGGATCAACTTGAATTGCTTTACAGTGGGCCAAGAAAGTCTTGAAGTATACCAGAAAGCAACTTAAGTATTCATTCAACACTATAATTCTTTCTTTCTCGAAATTTGTAAGGAGTCAACAAACTAGATAATGCAGATTCATTCTTATTGAAAACTTTTATATCTCAATCACATGATATAGACATATAATCTTAGTAATAGCATCTTCAATAGACCAAGTTCTGACACCCAATTTCATTAGCTCATCAAAACTGTCTCTTGAATATGAAGTATCAAAAAACTGCAGCAATGTCTCTCAAGCAGTTCCTTCTAAAGCTGAAGTAGGTCTTCCACCTCTAGCTATTGCAAGAACAGTTAAAAACCACAGAACTTGCATCTACTACAACAGTGTAGGATGTCTCTAGCTATCATGTTCTCGGATATTGAAGCTCCATTAGAACCCTTCAATCAACCATGGAGTGGCGGTTTGGAGAGCCACAAATGGCAGTTTCAAGCCACTGCACTTCCGCTTCAATGGAGCTGGTAATACATAAGCTCTATTTGATGCTTACCATTCAAGTAGATCAGTATTATGTTATATCAATGTGTGAAAACGCCACAAATCCGCTTCCATTCTATCCCAAATCCAATTCATCATCCACCACTAATGGTGCTTCAGAGACACTATTTTGGGAGACCTATGGTTTCCATACTGATTAGCATTTCCTTTACACTTTTTAATCAAGGTATCATCCTTACCCTGGCAATCTCCAGGTGACATGCCTCGAATTTTTATTTGCTCGTTTTGGAGAAGACTAGAAGATAATCAAAACAACACAATTTCATTGTCAAATCATTGATTAAGCATCCTTCAATTAAGCATGACTATTAGACCGTTTCAAGTATGGAAATAAATTTAGTCCATAGAAGCAGCGTGTAACAAAGTCAATTACATACATCAATAATCAAAACTCCGAAAGGCCCATTGACAAAGTGAACCATTAACTTTTCTGGCAATAGGAAGACGCAAAGGATTTCATAACGAATCTTGAAAGCCTATATATGCGTGCACTGTTAAACTCTGATTGAAAATCAAACAGCGTCCAGATTCCTCTTTTAGGTTTAATGATTACATGCATTCTACGCCTTGATTTGTAGGTCCCCTCTTTTGGGAAATGGGGGCAGCTGGATTGAGATTATCGGTTGCATGCGTGATTCTAATGGTTAGCATCCTAAGCCTTGAGAATCCATGATGTTGGAGGGCTTTTCAAATTCATAGACAGTTAGACATTGATACCATTCACGCATTCAATACTTCAAAAACTCAAACGCATATACCATACAGCGTGTTCAACACCATTAAACTGGGACAACGTTTCCTGTAACCTATCCCAAAAAAGAATTATCTGTATAAAACTCTGGCTAACTACAGTAGGCCGCTTTGAGATCTTATCTAAGACTTGGAGCAACAATTATATCAAACCCGCAAGCACTCTATGTTTTGAGAACTGCAACAAATCAAACCCGGAAACCCTTTGCGATACCGGGTACCTTAGAATAAATGCAGAATCCGAGGAGGACCGGCGGCCCTTTTGGTTTATTTGCTCAAAGAAGATGGGAAGAGGAAAATTCAAGGGCAAGCCCACAGGGCGCAGACACTTCTCAACAGTTGAAGAAATACGTGCAGGGACTTCTGCCAAACCTCGTGGCTTCAGGCAGGAAGAAGAGCCGAACGAAAAGAAGGAGGCCATGACCACGAAAGTCCAGATAAATACATCATATTCACAAAACAGAAGCAGGGCCCTTGAGAAACCCAGATTTAATTCTCAGAGTCCAAAGATGAGCCGAACAATACCATCTTTTCGAGTCCCCTCAAACAGCAGTCGCTTTCCCTTCAACCGCCACAACAGATCTTTGGCAATGAAAGCTCAGTGGACAGATGCATTAATGGACAGAGCCCAGAGGCGCTAGAACGGTTTTGGATTCTGAGCGAATTCAGGGCAGCGCAGGTGTGGCAGAACGACAGAGAGGCGTTATGTCAGAGGAATATCAGACAAAGAGCGTTACAGGTAATGAAGACTAGGCCACCACTATCCAAGGCAGTTTCAGACCACTTGCTCACGGAATAACAATATCTCATTTTTTTAAATAAAGGATAAACCCTCAGAAAGGGCCACATATCATGGCTCTGATACCATGTTAAACACACATGGGGAGCAAGAACAAATAGGAAAGATAAATCATACAGTACGCTTTTATTGACAAATGATATACATATATAGTACATTATGTGACCGTTGGGATTCACATCCCAAGGTCCCTTGGACTACTTAGTCTATTGAGCTTCCACACTAACCCATTTAGGATTAGGTGTCCAACAGTTGCTAATATGGAAAGGATATTGGACTAACTGTGAAAATTGAAATAAATTGCTCTAAACATAGAACATACCTAAAATTAACATAGTACCAGAGCTGAGGTAAAGACAATGCCCAAGCAAGAGTGAAAGAGCAATCACCGAAGACAGTTGGGAAAGGACGAAGGGATTAGTGGATTCCTCATCCCTCTTTAAATTCACGAAGGGTGAAGTCGAAGCAAAGAATATTATTAGAATGGCGTAGCAGAAGTTTCTGATGGCCGACCTAAAGATCACTTCAATAGGAAGCCCAGATCTAAGGGTGGAAGGAAAGGCAAATGCCTTGGTTGTAATAAGCTCGACCATTATGTGAAGGAGTGTCCGAATGGCTGACACACATCTCTTGATGAAGATAACAATCATTCGAGGGACATCTTCAATGATCAAAGGAATGACAGGTAATGCAGGTCATCAAGGAAATGGCCAACTCTTCATAGAAAGCAAGGAATCCCAAGTATGAAGAATCAAATGCTGTTTCTGATAAGATAAAGAAGCGTTATCTTGTATTGGCCCTCTCCTTTAGATTCTTTGGGACTTTGGCTTATTGATCGTAGTGCTTCAAGGCACCTCATAGGATAGAAGGGTGCTCTCTCGAATTTGTTAGAGACGGAAACAACCGTGGGATTATACTTGGAGTCGATGCCAACTATCCCGGAAAGGGTGTAGGGAATGTTACACCTCAATTGAGTGAGGGTAACTCGATTCATTTGCAAAATCTCTTTTATGTACCTGATCGCAAGAAGAACTTGGTGTTCATTTCGGCAATGGAAGTCAAATGTTACAGGGTGACACTCATTGATGGAAAGGTACGTGTTTGAAAGTAGAATTTTCAAAGATGTTTTTGAGTTCAGGGTTGTATCAAGTTGCGGGAAGTCCACTGGGGACCATGTCCATTGACACAACACCGGAGGTTTGTGAGTCAGATGGTGATAGGAATGCCTGAATTCTAAAAGAGCATGAAAGTACATGTCTGAGATGTACCGAAGGAAAATCTTATAAGGGGACCATTCCGCTCATGTAGCAGGTCCATAGGTTTGGAACAACCCGAGGGTTTTGAGATTGATGATCAAGAATCTCACGTATTCAAGTGGAAGAAAGCCCTTTTTGGCTTGAAGCAAAACTCCCTGGGCGTAGTATGAGAGGATTGATAGTTGTCAGATGAAGCTGAGATTCACTAAGAGTGAAGCCGATCCAAAGCATTGTTTGAAGGTTGTGGATGATAGACCTCTCATACGATTACCTTATGAGGATGACCTATTTCTGACAGGTGCAGACCCTCTCATATGCAGAAGTAAGAGGGAGTTGGATTCTGGATGTGGAATGGTAAACTGCAAGCCCATGACTACCTCGAGGATCTCAAATTTTAGAAGTTACAAGGTGATGATGCCGGACCAGATTTGGGAAATGCCTCTGAGTTCCATAAACTCATTTGCATTGATGTTCTAGGTGAACTTCTGTCCAGATATATGTTTTGCAGTTAGCATAGTGAGCTCATATTTGGTTGAGCCTCACTAGATTGGTGCCAAGAATCTTCTGAGATATCTTCGGCGCATAATCTTTCATGGATTGAGATACACTGTCGGAAATATGAAACTGCATGATTATTCGAATGCTGACTGGGTAGATAGTGTGGAGGATCACTAGAGTACTTCTCAGTGCTAGTTTTCTTTGGATTCTGCTTCGATATCATGGATGAGCAGGAAGCAGAAGTTGGTTGCTATAAGCACCGCCGAGATCGAATACATAGCTACGAGTATGATCTTGTGTGAAGCTACATGGTTGCAGAAGCTCTTAAGTGAGCTGTTTGTACACATGATGAATACCACTATGATTCTCTGTGACAACGAGAGGGGGGATTTGATTATTGAGGAATCCCGTATTCGATAATTGCTCCAGCAGATAGGCATCAGTTACTGCCTTATTTGGGATATGGTAAGTCGATGAGCGAGGAGGCTTCATCGCATTGAGACTGATGTACAGGTTGTAGACATTCTGTCAAAGCCTTAGGAAAGGTCAAATTTGTGACTTTCTCGAAAGACTTGGAGTCATTGAGAAACCTTCTTATAAGGGTCCTGCATGTTGCATGCATTGAGCTCTAGGAGCTTTGGGGGGCTTGGGGTACTTACTGGAGCAACATATGAACACAGGGCGACTCACCCTCCCCTGGTGGTGCGATATGTACACGATGACAGGTTCAACCTTCCCCTGTGATACCTCATGGCGACTGTGGACCATGATGATTAGTTCTATTATGGGCCGGGATGATTAGTTCTCCCGTGGCAACTGTGGAACAGGATGATTAGTTGTCCTGTGGGCCGGGATGATTAGTTCTCCCATGGCGACTGTGGGGCAGGATGATTCATTCTCCTGTGGACGGGAAGATTAGTTCTCCTGTTGAGGCATCCTACCCATGTAGTCTGGGACTCATGGGAAGTACCTGTCATCTGATCAATGAGCAAAGAAATGGGGTTAGGGACCATAGTAGTACTATCGATGGACGCATTGATGTCTCTACCGTACTCCTTATGCTAGGATGACCTCCATTGATCTAGGATCAATGAAACTAATCTGGGATCAGTATGAGTGGTTTGAGACACTGTCTTGTGACATTGATCTGGGATCAATAAAACTGAATTCGGGCCAGTAAGAGTGATGCGACACTCTCTTCAGATGAAATTGACTTCAGGTTAGTAGAGAATGGTATGAGACATTCTCGATCAATTCTTCTTCTTCATGGTTCAACAGAGCAGAGCAGAGCACAATAGAGCACAACAGAGCAGAGCATAGCAGAGCTTAGTAGAGTGGAGCAGTGCAGGGAACTGATGGTAGAGATAGTACAATCAAACATATGGATCAACGGATGGAGTTCTCCCTAGTTGAGAGGGAGTGTTAAAATTGACAACTAGGGCCAAACTCCATGTGGGTCATCTTATTAATGGAAGGTGATATCTTTCTTAGATCCCTTTCATCGAGAGGTGTAGGATTGACCTAAAGACCATCTGATTTCGATAAGTATTCATGGAGATATGAATTTATTTGTGTTATGGGACAATTTGTCAAGGTCGGCAAACAACCAAAGGAACCCCACTTGTGCTCAATGTTTTAGTATAAATAGAGGTGGCCTTCAAGTAATTTTCAACACACTTGGGATCTATTCCTATCTACTTGTCTTTGGGTTTTAGTAGGAGGAGAGATCTTAAGGGATAACGCTGCCCTAATCCAGAGGGCAAAAGCCAGAACTGCGGGGAAAAGCCGGAACTGCCGGGAATAGTCGGAATTGTCGGAACTACAGGGAATTGTTGGAATTTCCGGAACTGCCGGGAACTATCGGGAACTGCTGGAATTGCTGAAAGTACCGGGAATAGCCAGAATTACTAGAATTTTCGGGAATTGCCGAAACTGTCGGAATTGTAGGGAATAAGCCGGAACTGCTGGGAAAAGCCGGAATTTCCGGAACAGCTGACGCAGATCGCAGAAGCCGGAACTGCCTAGAGAAGCCGGAACTGCTGGGAATAGCCAGAATTGTCGGAACTGCCGGGAACAACTGGAATTGCTGAAACTGCTGGAACTTTCGGAACATGCAGGAAAGCTAATGCAGAGGGCAGAAGTTGGAACTGCCGGGAACAACTAGAATTGCCGGAACTGCCGGAACAGCGAGAGCATCTACCTCCGAAGGAGCGCAACATGCAAGGGACAACTAACTAACATTGGGACAGTTGTATGGTACTTAGCAGCAAATACACCAAGCATGCAATGTTATAGCTAGTATGCAAGGGACAACTAGCATGCAACAGCAAGCATGCAAAGGATAACAAGCATGCTAGGGACAACAAGCAAGCAAGATGCAACCAACACATAGGTCAGTATGGCAACATGGTGCAACAATGGCACATAATGCAGTACAGTGATGGGTACAGTCATGATTAATGAAGCATGATGAGATGCAGCATGTGTGATGATGGGTGCCCACACATTGAGGTGTAGCGTGATGAGAAATGCAGCACAGTAGGTGAAGGAGTTACCTTGGGAATCAGTTGAAGCAGCTGTCTCATTGATCTCATGTATCATCTTTTAGAGATGAATTTGCTCTTATCTAGATAAGTCAAAGTGTTGACTTCTGTTGTAAACGTACTATCTCTCTCTCTCTCTACTGAACTATTGAAGAACATATAAGAAGAATTGACCAAGGGTTTCCCCACATTGGAGTTTGTCCCTGGCTAATGCCACATCACTATGGAGATATGAATTTATTTGTGTTATGGGACAATTTGTCAAGGTCGGCCAACAACCAAATAAACCCCACTTGTGCTGAATGTTTTAGTATAAATAGAGGTGGCCTTCAAGTCATTTTCAACACACTTGGGATCTATTTCTATCTACTTGTCTTTGGGTTTTAGTAGGAGGATAGATCCTAAGGGATAACGCTGCCCTAATCTAGAGGGCAGAAGCCAAAATTGTTGGGAAAAGCCGGAACTGCCGGAACTGACGGAACTGTCGGGAATAGTCGGAACTGTCGGAACTACCAGGAAAAGCCAGAATTGTCGGAACTACAAGGAATAGTTTGAATTTCTGGAACTGTTGGGAACTACCGGGAACTGCCGGAATTGCTGGAAGTACCGAGAATAGCTGGAATTACTGGAACTACCGGGAATAGCCGGAATTGCCGAAACTGTCGGAATTGTGGGGAATAAGCCGGAACTACCAGGAACAACCGGAACTGCCGGAACAACTGACGTAGATGGTAGAAGCCGGAACTGCGGGGAAAAGCCGAAACTGCTGGGAATTGCCGGAATTGTTGGAACTGCCGGGAACAACTGGAATTGCTGGAACTATCGGAACATGCAGGAAAGCTAATGCAGAGGGCAAAAGTTGGAATTGCCGGGAACAACTAGAACTGCCGGAACTGTCGGGAACTGCCGGAACAGCTAGAGTATCTGTCTCCGAAGGAGTGCAGCATGCAAGGGACAACTAACTAACATTGGGACAATTGTATGGTACTTAGCAACAAATACACCAAGCATGCAAAGTTATAGCTAGTATGCAAGGGACAGCTAGCATGCAACAACAAGCATGCAAAGGACAACAAGCATGCTAGGGACAACAAGCAAGCAAGATGCAACCAACACATAGGTCAGTATGGCAACATGGTGCAACAATGGCACATAATGTAGTACGGTGATGGGTACAGTCATGATTAATGAAGCATGATGAGATGCAGCATAGTGATGATGGGTGCATCACAGTGAGGTGCAGCATGATGACGAAATGCAACACAATGATAGGTGAAGGAGTCACCTTGGAGAATCAGTTGAAGCAGCATGTCTTCAATTGGTCTCATGTATCATCTTCTTAGAGATGATATTTGCTCTTATCTAGATAAGTCAAAGTTTTGACTTCTGTTGTAAACGTACTATCTCTCTGTCTCTGTGCTGAACTATTGAAGAACATATAAGAAGAATTGATCAAGGGTTTCCACACATTGGAGTTTGTCCCTGGCTAGTGCCACATCTTGTGTCCTCTTGTCTTGACTTGTCTTCTGCGATTTATGTTTATGTTCTATCTGTAGTTTACTTTAATGCTGATGTGATTGTTAATTTGGAAAAGCTATTGAGCTAACCGTGAAAATTGAAATAAATTCCTCTCAACATAGAACATACCTAAAATTAACACTTCAGAGCTTCGGTCTCTTGAAAAATATCTGAAACTTTTCGGCCCTAATTGAGAGAGCCCTAGATTAGGTCCTTGAGCAATTTTGTCCTTCAACCTTCTTTGTTGGAGAGAGAGAGACTCACCTTACTTTGGAGGATCTATTAGACTTCCTCCAAATCTGCCTTCTTCATGATTGTTGTAATACCTGAAGTATCTCGACTCTTTCTGCAACAGAGGGTTCTAAAATCTCGCACGTGTGAAGTGTATATTGGCCCAAAACAATCCCAAACACTTTGCTTTTCCTTGCCTTCTCTTCCTTGGTTATATGGCTCCCTTTCTAGTGATTTCTGCACTTCTCCTTATTTCAGACCTTGACCGAAATTCTTACTTTTGAAATTAGGCCGAGCTGCCTGCTTATAGTGGTTGCCCATGAAAATAAACTGACATGACATGTATGTGAGCCGACATGTCCTTTTGATGTAGATCCTTTATTCCATCTAGAAGTCAACTTGAAGGAGATGCTTTAGGTTGGTCTTGGAGGGCCTTTTTATCCTTTTAACGACTCATACAAATATGTAACATGCCCAAGAAGGGTCCTTCATACATGACATTGACTCAATTTGACTTTTATGACTGGATGTCAAAAGCTAAGGGTTCACAATGGGAAACTTAACTAAAATAAAATTCCTTGATCATGAAACCCATGATTTAAGTACTACAAAAATAATTTTCTTTTCTTCTTTACATCAATTACATAAAATCACAATTACACGTCGTTATGAAGACCAAACCTGGTTACACTTTTCAACACTCCCTCTTAACTAGGGAGGTATTCATAATGGTACTTGGACATTCTCAATCTGATGAATTCTCATAAGAAGAGTCGAATTTGTAACCCATCTGTATAGCATGATATCAACCAACATTGTCACATAGCAAGGCCTTGAGTAACAAATCTATATCTCCACAAGATCAACACAATATTGGCAAGACTAATGATGTATAGACACCCCCATCTTTGTCTCTCTCGGAACATACCCCACCCAAGTTCTCAAGGCGTGTTCCACCAGGACTATTCTTATCTTGGATTCCCAGTCTTGAAAGAATATTTATCCTCTACGACTACTCTTATCTTGGATGCCATAACTCATCCTCAAAGAGTGTCAGATGCCAGATGTTTACCCAATCCTCCATTCTGTCTTCCCAAGTGAAGATGAGAATGATGCTTCTATCTTTCTCATCATGCCCGTCACTGAGGCGTAGGGCTGTTAGTCCTGGTCTAGTGCATAACACATGAGATAGAGAACCACAACTGTTACTCCCCTCTTAACTAGGGATGACCAACCCATTTCATAAAGGAATGTACCCAAGCTCCCTCTTTAATATGGACCTACAACAACTCCTTTGGTGGAGATGATGGGACAACCATCTACTTGAAGAACTCCTCCTCACGATGTCATGAACTTCTCTTCTTTATTCACTAGTCTTCATGTTTTGGGACATCTTTGTAGGGCACAAGCCATCCACCACTTTCATCCATGATTCAGTCATGTCATTATTCCTTTCATCGGAAAGTGATCATTAGTTCATATCTAGCCTTCCTTCATGCCATTCTGCCTTCTTCATGTCATGTTTCCTTAAGGATCTTTTATCCTACTACATGGACATCATGGGTGGAAGATATCTATAGATCTTCCCTTGGCAACCCTGCACATTACCTTTGTGATTTTCTTTCATCATGACATCTTCTAGTTTGCATCAACATCTTGCATACACATTGACACATCTCCCAAAGATATATATTGTCAAGGGTCTATTTCCTTTTTAGACTTCATCAAAGTCTTCATATCTTTCATGGAGATATCCTAGTCAAATTTCTCAGTCCTCAGATGTTGATTGCTTTTTCTAGAGTTGCATATTTCATGATTTCTTCATTTCTTTCTTCACACATTTCCTTCTAGGAACTTCCAAGTTCCAGTCACAGTTCCTCCAATTTGTCAACCACCTCATATTCCATATGAAGACATATTATGTTGATTTCATCTTGTCAATATGTGGCCCATGCCTTCCTGCATCCTTTCGAAGGAGGAGATCCTTTCTTTTGGTCATGCTCTCACGATAGAGCTTTTATCCATGTGACCTGCAACAATATGATGTGAGTCTAAAATATCGAATACAAGCATACACACCTTATTTTTCTTCAGGTCATCTTAGACTTCCTTTCAACAGTTTCCTTGATTGAAAGAACTTGAATACCTTGGTCTGCTTCACCTCTTTTGATATGTTACCATCATCCTATGGATTCCATAACTTGGAATACCTGATGAAACACTTGCTTCCCCTCTAGATCGGTGAACCTTCCGATTAATATTCCATCAGATATTTTTGAGGATCATGAGTATCCTCATCCAATAGATGTTTCCTTTTGATGTATGATGAGCCTTGTCTTCAATGACTTTTTCCCTTTTTCCCATAATGTTTCCTTTTGACTGCCATGGACTTCA
The DNA here is from genome assembly GCA_000404065.3 of Pinus taeda. Lineage (NCBI taxonomy): Eukaryota > Viridiplantae > Streptophyta > Pinopsida > Pinales > Pinaceae > Pinus > Pinus taeda. Next base: position 113,614 of record APFE030967126.1, read on the forward strand.
ATTTCAACCATCTTCCATGCTTCTCTATGATGATTTCACGAGCTCTTGCTTTCAATGCTTTTATGATGCCATGATGCATCCCATTATTTTTGTTAGTGAATCATGATAGCCATATCTTACAACAAAAGGCTTGAGAACAAGAACTTGAAAAGAACTTAGGTGGGGAAGACTATCTCAGTCATAGTAGATATCTCTTACTTCCTCTTTATTGGATTTCTTCTTTTCAGCTTCCTCGACTTCGTCGATGATATGGGCTCCTTCTCTTCCTCTTTTCATATTGTCCTTCTTGATCTTAGGACAATCGCTCTTGTAATGCCCATATTCTTGACATCCATAGCATTGAATCCTAACCATGTTTTCTTGAGAACTATGCTTCCCGAACTTCCCTTTCCTTTTAGTAAATGTTTGGCCCCTTTCATTTGGTCCTTCATCACTTTTTGCTTTCAACCTGTCTTCTTCTATCTTGCATAGAAAGCACAAGTTGTTGAATGACATAACTTTCTTCTCCTTACGGGCATTTGATACAAGGTTACCTTGTTCATTAATTAATGCATTTAGAACAATGGAGACCATTTCTTTATCAGATATCATCTCTCCTAAATCTTGCAGTTGAGTTCTTATTTGAGATGCTTTTGAGAGACATGTAGATATCCCTTCATCCTTTGATACCTCCAATTTGTATAGATCAAATCTAAGTGATATGATTTTTCTTATCGCACTTTCGGAGAATAGTTCTACTAGCTTATCATATATCACTTTTGATGTCTCTAGCTCTGTTATATAGGGAATGAGGGGATCTTTGAGAGGCTCCATAAGAATCTCTTGATACCTTACGTCCCTTTCCACGTATTCTGTAGGGATCTAAATAATTTAATCAGATATTTACACTAAACAAAGTATGAAACCTGCTTTAAAGTTTAAATAGAATTCATAACATCAGAATTCATAAATTTTCTGTTGAGTACCCACTTGTTTTTCTGTGGTTGAAGATGCTACAGAGTTGCTCCCCCTCTCGCTCCTGCTACCAAAAGACCAAAACCTCCTTGCCAAACTGGGTACAACCTAGGTACTCAGTTACAGAATGCTTCTCAATTGATGCAATCGGGTCCCCCGTGCCCAAAAACCTTAGAACAATTGAGGCTCCTCTTAGTTTGTGGCTTTCTTGGTAATTTTCTTATCCCTGCACTTACCCCCCTTCTCCCAAGATTCCCTTCCTTTTATATCTCTCCCATCGCCTTCCTCCCATCTCCGTGTCCTTATTTATTTTATGTGGAACTTTACATGAAATGAAATCTCATTTGATTTGGATAGATTTTATTGAGTACGTAGGATTTGGTTTTATTTAAGATTTATATTATTTTAATAAATTAATTTAATCTATAATTTTAGTTAAATTATATTATTATTTTATTAATTTTAATATAAATATAATTTGAAATTTAAAATTAAGATTTATTTTTTAATTAAGGATTTATCATATATATGTATACACGGTGGTATACGTATCAGATAGCTAATTTAATTTACTCATTATACTCTGGTGAGATAGGGATTTATTTCGATAATCAATTCATTACCTTAATTTAGACATTTCTCTGTATTAACTAGTATATATAGTGCAATACATGCAAGCCCATGCATATTAGCTATCATATGTCCCGTATGTATGCCAATATTCGTATTTTGTTTGTAATTGTATGCTAATATCTCTATGATAAAGGAGTGTGCCATCAACCTAATCTTAGATGGTACAAACTCAAAAGCTTGTGGTTTTGAAGAAGCCGAGTTACGTTGGATGAATCTAGGAGGCATGAAGATTCTATGTTCCAGACATCCTGGATATAACTTGTTACTGGTGTTAAAAGCTACACTTGTTACAAGAGCTGTTGAAAGGCATGTATAACTTATGAGTCATGTCAGGCAGTCTCTTCCAGGACTTTCGATTACATAGCGATGTTTGAAGATAAATATTCAATACCTCCTCCTTTTGTGGATATGTGTAACCATAATCTGCTACCTTATGATCGAATTATATAAGAGACTAAGTTAACTGTGATAAAGGTTTTAGAGAGCTATTGAGCGAGATGAAAAAGGGAGTATGCGTGGTGCACATATCAAAGTCTAATGATGTCATTTGCCCTAGGGTTCGTAAACCCTTTGTAGGTCTTGAAGAGAATGATTAAGAAAGGTATTTTGTACAAATCCCTAGAGCTAGACCTTAAGTATTGAAGGTGAAAGAAGAAAACCTAGCTTTTGCAGGGAAGAAATGACATCATGCAAATGATGAGGATGAAGTTTCAAGATGGATGCAAGAAGGCTAAGATCAAGTGGGAGTTAACATTTTTGTATAATTCTAAAAATAGATGTATTTTATATTTCTTCCTTTGATTATTACTATTGTTGTTTTACTATTAGTCAATCTCTTGTCTTTGAATACTTTGCGTAGTTGTGATTGTTCCTCGACTGTCGCTTAGTGAGGATTGCAGGTACATAGTAAAGGCTACAAAGGCTCTGACAGTAGATGGAAGTGATCGAAGAACAAAGAAAAGCATGTGACAAGAGGTCTTTCCCAGAATCATGATTTGATTGTACTAAATGAAATTCGAGCTAAGAGGGAGCATGCAGATCGACAAGTTTGAAGTATATTTTAATTTTATCGAAGAGAAGTCAATGATGAATTTCAAATGCATCTACAAAATCTAGCATGCATCAGTTGGCAGTATAGACAACTACAAAGCAAGAGTTAAGAATAGAAGGTTCTCTCAGAAAGAGGGAGAGGATCATGAGAAGATGTTTGCTCCAGTTGTGAGGTAGACCTTTGTTACAACTATTATCATTGCTTTGAAATTGCACCAGGTGGATGCATAGATCGTTTTTCTCAATGAAATAATTAAAGAGGAAGAAGTGTACATAGAAGGCTTTGAGGTACATGAGAAGAAGTCTCATGATTGAAGAAGGCATTGTACGACCACAAGTAGATACGTTGGGCTTCGTGTTTTCGGTTTGATGGATCAAGGTTGAGCCTGTATGGTTTGTCTTTGACAAAAGCAGAAGGACTCATGTCAGAGGGAGCTACTTTGGCAAGAAGTATTTCTTTTGTAAAAGGAGTAGCCAAAGATCCTTGTTTTAGCTTTAAATGGAGCTGACCTTTGAGTTCGAGATGATGGATTGTCATTGACACATGTGAGATAGTTGATATGTTGGAAGGTAGCATTGGCAGAGGAAGCAACTAGGATTGCCACATCAAAAGTTGTCTCAGAAAGAGCACCCAGTTAGGGTAACCCGAAAGTAGCCATGATGATGGACCCAATGAAGAAAGTCGATCAGTTTATGTTTAATGCAAGGCATGTGGCTCAATCTGTTTTGAAGTACTAGCATGGTAAGGTTGATCATGATACAATCAATTATAGTTTGAGATATGTCTCAAACAATGAAGTACAACTGCAGGAATTCACAGGTTCAAATTGGGCAGAGTACAGAAGACAGATAGAGTTCATTAGGATATTACGGAACTCCTGAAGTATCATTTCAGAAAGAGCCAAGATACTTCGGGTATTACAGTCATCATGAAGAAGGTAGATTTGGAGTTAGTCTAATAGATCCTCTAAAGTCCAGTGAAGAAGGTTGAAGGACAAAATTGCTCAAGGAACGAATCTAGGGCTCTCTCAATTAGGGTTGAAAAGTTTTAGATTTGTTCAAGAGACCGAAGTTCTGAAGGGTAGCCAAGAAGGAGGAAGAAGCAAGAGAGTTGACTATCGTTGACTCGAGGAAGAAGGATCTTATTAAGGAAGCTTTGTGACTTTGTCTTGGAGAGGCAAATAGTTCAAGGGTCTTGGTCTTGTATTCCTCAATTGAAGTCTCTATAAGAAGAACTTGTTTGGGTTTTCCTCTCAAGTGGGAGAGGTTTTGGCCTTGGCTGATCGCCTATATTTTCTGTCTCTTGTCTCTTTATTGTTTATGCTTTGGTGGTTGTTTGATGAAAAACACTATAATAATCTAAAAAAGAGAAGATCATAATCTAATGAAGTAAAAAGCATTCACAAGCAGTTACCATTAGAAGAGAAATCACCTGAAGCATATGCCCTAGATTTCTCAACATGGTATCAGAGCTAAGGTGACAATCCCTAGGAAGGGCATCTTATCAAGGGACACTCAAGGATCAAATATCGAGAAAAACATCAAAGCAAATTGAAGGATATCAAAGTGAAGTCAAAATCTACGAAGAAGTGTCAAAACCCTAGATTGAAGAAGTAGTCTTGGATCATCATCAAAAGAACTCCAAGACCCTACAACTACTCAAGTTGAAGAAATCTAGAAATCCAAGCAACTTGAAATCTATTCATCCAAGAGAAGCACTTCAAGGACAAAGATTACATTATTATCTTGAAGAAAAACCCTAGTTCAATCAAAGAAGCATTCTTGGGATCTGCACTTAATCTTTGAGCGGAAAGTATCTGAAAAGACTACTCATCCAAAAGAAGCTAGTACAAAAGGTGTTGTCATCATCAAAAAGGCAATCTCCTTTTTTATTGAAGCAAGGACTTCATCTGGAAGAAGATTATCCAAAAAGCATAAAGACATCTTCATCAATCATCATCAACAAAGGGATCAAGTTGGAGATTCTACCTTCACTTGAAAATTACCTTTTCTTCTATAATCTAATCTTGTAAAATGACGTCATTTTGCAAACAGATCTATACGCTGGTTGGGTCGTCGAACTTCCTTGCATGGAAAAGGAGGATAGAAATAGTCCTCAAAGAAAATGAAGTTATTGATCATGTCAATGGAAAAGTCTCGAAGCCATCCGAAATCCAAGAAAGAGGAAGTAAGAGATCTCTACTATGACTGAGATAGTCTTCCTCACCTAAGTATTCATCTCTTCAGCCAGTAATTTGGACTATTGTTGTAGAAGGATTAGGTCTCCTTCTTCAGGGCTTCTCTTTCAAACCTCGCTCTGAAACCATGTTGATTTTTCTAGCATTCTCTAGACATATAAATGCTTCTTATGATTTTTCTTAGGTTAATCCTTTATTGTATTCATATTGATCATAAAACAATTACGCAGAGGATCTCTACAGTAAAACAAAAAACCAATAGAATCATAAAGAGACAGCGAAACAAGAACACAAACATTTACCTTGGGAATACCCACATGGGGTAAAACCCCAACAACCTTTTCCTTAGAGAAAATTTTTAGTTCAACAGAGATACATCTAAACCTTTCTAGCCTAGTATAAGGTCAAACTGATCAACAACATCATTATGGTCAAACCTGGTCAAACATCACTTTTTGTGAAGTCAAACCGCTCCACAGGAATTTAGTCAACTCTAAGATACAAAGATAAAAATTGGGCTTTTGTCTTGCCTCAAAATTTTGTTTTGCTGCTTTCTACAGAGATTCAGTCTTGCTGCCACTACAGAGGTTTAGTCTTGCTGCCATCATAGAGGTTTGGTCTGGTGCCATTACAGAGGTTTGGTCTGCTGCCATCTCAGAGATTCAGCCTTCTTGTGATCCAAAAATAATCCTCAGATTCATCTTATATTCCACCTGAGATTCATCTCGATCTCTGCCTCAGATTGTCCGAATTTTTCCTCGGTGGTGATCCAAATTCTTGCTATGTTTGAGGAGATTGAATGGCCTATATACTATATATAGCCATTTCAAGAGCCTGAATGATCCAGGTGGATGTTGGTGGCCACTCACCTATCCCACTTGGACCCCCACAACTGTCTCTTTCTATTTTTCAGTTTCCGTAATTGTAGTAGAATTTACTATTTTTAGTAGTTTTTCGGGTCCTACACTTCCAGAGCCGTTTTAAGGCCCTAAACGATGTTTTTTGGGAAATCTGGGAGCAACATGGGTTTATGGACTGATGTTGCTCTTCCCAAAGTTGTAGTGCTCGGATAGATCTTTCTAACGAGCTATTGTACATGTCCAACGAAGATCGGGTGCCAAAGTTACGACCCTAGGAAGTTGATGTACCATCTTACCCAAATGGGGCCCACAATTTGGCATTTCATCTTCTAGGGTTAGGTTTTGGGATGTTAAGAGTTTTCCATTGTTTCTCAACAATAAATAGGCCTTCAAGCCTCATTGTAACACAGTTCAGAGGCATGTAGCCGCCACATCTCTTCTCAGAGATAAGCTACGATCGCCCTATTTGGTTTATTTCCATTTCTGTTTGTAAGCATATTTCAGTATTTTACATTAATAAAATGAGGTTCTTTTGGGTCCCACTGTCAATAATGAATTGTAGTAGCGAACCCTTCACCCACATCTGTGAGCAGAAAAGACGCGCTCCATTCTCTGGGTCTTTGGGCTCATTCTTTTGGACCTTGGTGCTGGCAACAGTGGCACTGGATTCTGCGTCAATGATCTACTTCCCTTTGCCATTCCCCTCATCGGGTTCTGACTCAGAGTCAAAACATGCATCTAATTCTGAAGCCTTCAACTCGGCGACCAGTGATTGCTTGGTTCGACACTCACTTGTGTTGTGAGTGGGGCTCTTATGGAACTCAAACCACTTTCCTTTGTCCTTCTTCGACTTCGTGGTGTTGTTCTTTTGTTGTGGCTTCGACGGGTTGTCTTGGGTTGCCCCATTTTGGATTTGTCCTTTGGTCTTCGGATTCGCAGATCCAAAGTCTCGCTTCCTTTGTTTGAACTTCTGTTCGATTTTGACAGCGTATCGGTACGCTGTGCGAAGTGAGGAGATGTTCAGGAACTCCATCTCTTCCTGAATGTACCTGTGTAGGCAGCCGTGGTATTTGAGTACCAAATGTAGCTTAGAATCCTTGATACTCGACTATGTGCGAAAGGTATGAAAAATGTTTGTGAACTCGAGCACATCTTGGTCCCTTCCCTGCCGCAGCGTTGTCCACTTTATGTATTTGTTCTCATAGCTTTTGGTAGGGTAGTACTGCTCCTTGATGGCATCCTGGTAGGATTTCCAAGTGGGTGCGACTAAAGATAGTGAGCCCATACTTTCATCCTTCTGCTCGCAGTAGGTTTCCCACCAGTCCTTGATGTGGGGGGTTGCTTTGAGAAGAGCGAAAATAATCTTTTCCTCACTGGAAAAATCATGAACAAAAAATACCCATCTAGCAGATTTAACCATTTATCTATGGCATTTGCGTCTATTTGACCCTCGAAGATGGGGATTTCAAAATTAACTTGTACCTTATAGGGTGTGGCGTTTCCAGAGTAGCTATTGCAAGCCGATGCGTCGCCTCTGGGTAGCCACTGAAGGATCTGGGCAACACTGTCGATCATCGCATTGCTTTGTCGCTCGGGGGCTTCTTCGAGCAATATTTTGATAGGATCTCTTGCTTCCTTGTCTTCCTTTTCATCCGCAATGGGACACCGTTGAGATTTTCAAGGCTGATCTTGCAAAGGTTCAACTAGATCGAGCCCTAGCTCCTTATATCTTGACCTCGTTGGGGACATGCAAAGAAAAACCGAGAAAAAGCAGACTGCTCTGATACCACTGATCCAGATTTAAACAGGATCAGATAACCATAAACACAGAGATGCGGCTGAAATAATACTTCATTTCGTTAATGTAAAATACTGAAATATGCTTACAAACAGATATCGAAATAAACCAGCTAGGGCGATGGTAGCTTATCTTTGAGAAGAGATGTGGCGGCTACATGCCTCTGAACTGTGTTACAATGAGGCTTGAAGGGCTATTTATTGTTGAGAAATAATGGAAAACCCTTAATGTCCCAAAACCTAACCCTAGAAGATGAAACGCCAAATTGTGGGCCCCATTTTGGTTAAGTTGGTACATCAATTTCCTGGGGTCGTAACTTTGGCACCCGATCTTCATTTGACGCGTACAATAGCTCGTTAGAAAGATCTAGCCGAGCACTACAACTTTGGGAAGAGCAACATCGGTCCATGGACCCATGTTGCTCCCAGATTTCCCCAAAAAACGTCTCTTAGGGCCTCAAAACGGCTCTGGAAGTTCAAGACCTGAAAAACTGCTAAAAACAGTAAATTGTGCTACAATTACGGAAACTGAAAAACAGAAAGAGACAGTTGTGGGGGTCCAAGTGGGATAGGTGGGTGGCCACCAACATCCACCTGGATCACTGAATGGACGTGTCTCTTCACTGGGGGCGACTTGACATTTGGAGCCAAAAATTCAAACTTTAAAATTTCTGTTTTGAAAAGAGCATGAAGAACATGCTTTAAATTTTTTTCTTTCGACACTAGCATAAAGAGCATCCTTTACATTTATCATTAAGGGCAAAAATATTAATTACGAAGACTAACCATAGCTACAAAATTAAGATGGATCCCACTTGGGATTTGAAACGTCGGTTCAAAAATGAAAAAACTGTGGATTCTCCGGTAAATTATTCAAAATATTCAAGCCACAGAAATCTGAAATCCAACATGGACTAGATTATAGCATGGTTTCGTTGGTGTTCCATTGGTTACTCAAGAGAGTGGCTCTGACTCAGATAGCAATATTTCCATTCATGGTCTTCGTTACTTCATGCAACAGATGGATGTAGAGGATCATTCAATGGGATTGACTCTTAACTCTAGGTATCGATGAACTCAAACTGATTTTTTGGCTCGTCACTGTTTACTATTTTTGAGTTATATCAATTTATTATTCCAGTCTTCAGACTTCAGTATCTACTATAATCTATTTTGCTTACACTAATTAGATTCTAGAATGATGAATGATGAATTTAAATTTTAAATCAATATAGATTCAAGAATGATGAATGATGAGTATGGATCGGTGTATTTCATTATTTAATTCAATCATATATGGATCATTGTATTTATGATTCCATTCTTGAATATGATTTTGAATTATACACACACACACACACATATAATTCAAATTCATATTCATTAATGAAAGCATAAATTCAAATTTCCTTAAAAATTTCAGCGTACTCCCACACGTCACCCCTGTGTGTCTCCCCACATCCATGTCCGCCAGTCCTGGAATCTTGGTGGAACATTGGTTTTTAATCTTATTTTGTTGAATAGATTTCAATTCTTCAGTAGTAGCTGGTGGCATAGCTCCTTATGGGTTTCCTAGATTGAATATCCTCTATTTTATTCAATAACAGAAATATTGATGAAGGGAAGAAATCCTCAGTTCTCTAGGTCAAATAGGGGTGGAACTTCTTGGTCATAAAATATGCTATCTTAATGCTTCTGGATATACAAAGTGGGTATGCAGCTGAAAAACTGCGATCCAGATTTACAATAAAATAGGATATAAGAGGGAAACATGGCAATGTGTAATTCTTACTTTAAACTTTGGAACAATTGCGAATGACAATAGCATAGTTTTGAGATGTTTCAGCATAAACTTGTCACTGAGGCATCTAGTGTGCTTTTGCACAGATCAGCAGAGCATTGTGGACTGGATATGAAGATGGCCTGTGGAAGAAGTTTCCAAAACGCATGGATGATGATGCAAGCATGGAGGTACTTTTTATATTTTCCTGCATGACATTTCAGTTTCCTAAAACCACGTGGCCTTGATTTTGTATACTAATTTTCTTTCGATAGTTTTTACAATGTTGATGATCTTAAGCTGTATAATTGTTGTTCATCTGGAATTTAAGTAATAATATCTGCATATTTGTGAGCACCCTTAGCATAGTGTAAACCATTTGTTTTAATTTTTTGGCCACATCCATTGAGATAAGAGTGTTTGAATGTCTGTTTTCTGTTCCGTTTTGTTAACTCAGGTATTTATATACATATTTCACTATACGATGTACTTTGGTCTCTTGTGTTTCTTTCAGTGGTCCATGGTCTCACATTACCATGTCTATTGATCTGATTGTAGTTCAAATTATCATTGTTCACATTTTCTTCCTTCAAAGTGCGGCCATCCTTTTATGTCATAGTCTCTTATATTGTAATTGTGCTTATTGTAAAGCTGTCTTACATAGCAACATCCTAAACGATACCAGTATTCGATATTGTCAAATTATTCTGCACTTCTGTAATGTCTGACATCTTTGCCTTGTGTTCTTCATTTTGTAGGCATAAACGTTGTGTTATCCCATTGACAAGTTTGTACACTTCTTGATAATCATCATGGGAAACGAATGCCTTTGGAGAGGAAGAAAATTTCTTCCAACAGCTTATAAATGATTTTAAGTAATTCCAGGATCTCAACTAGGATGACTTTGCCTAATAGATATCGCTCATTGCTAGTTACCTTTTTGGAGCTTTGTGTATAATTTTAACAGCTGGGATCTTTTCCACATGAGGAGAAGTGGTAGTTCACAGCTGTGGGCAATTCACTGTATACCTGAATTAGAAGCACAAAAACAAACTGTCATGTTGTTAGCATGTAGGAAAATCCTATCCAAGTAACTAAAGGAATGTGGTTATTAAGTTATTATTGGTGTGTGGATTGTTTTCACATCTTTTGGTTAAGATTTATAGCTGGAGCCTTCCAAAGGTTAGGCCATATTATTGCCACTACTTTAGCAAATAGTTAAGTAGCTCTTACATGGCTCCACCTTATCACCATATGGCTTCATGTGAAAAATGTTGAGCCTTAGAAGCCTATTAACATAAAGGTCATACTAAGTAAGTGTGTTCAATGGCATGAACATTGTACCTAGTTAAATTATCCATTATGCTACATGTGAAATTCAATGTAGTGAACTTGTCACGATATTGTTATAGGAAAATGAGCGTATCTAATCATAGTGGGAAATCATATAGATGTAAGAATGGATACTGTTAGACACCTAGGTAGGTAACCCCTAGGAATTTTTTTTTATCCTATTGTTTTAGCTTGTTAGCCAACAACCCTGTTGTGATCCATAGATCGGTAGTCTCAAAGGCATCGTATCTATGCTTTGGTTTGTGCTTAATTTCATCTAGCCTACTCATGAGATGAAGATAGGTTATCAAATATATGGTATATTAACCATTTTTGCACACAAGTGCTTTTGTGTAATGTTTAAGGGTATTCTAATATGGACCACAAGTTGAACTGGATAATAGACCACTTTTGGCTGTATTCTTGTTCCAATGCTTCACCTTGGTGCTTATCACTTAACGTTAGTCCAATGTGACCTTCTTTAAGGATTTCTTCATTCCATTGTTTAGGAGGGGCAGAAATAGGAGGGTTTGATTGATGTTGCATGTCCATGGTGATCCATACTTAACATTTTCCATATTTTCATTGTATCCGCATCCCATCTTTAGGTTGATTGCTATTTGTCAGTAATATTGGTTCCTTGTTTTCTTCATCCTTGAGTAGGGGTTGGTAAAATTTTCCCTAGGAGGTTGATGAAGCAGAAAGAGAAGGATAAGCATGTGCTATAAATTTTAAAATGCAATACAATCGTAGGGATACATGAAAATTGTTTGGACAAAAGCCTATCCTGAGGTCTAACCCCATCATTAGTTAGTCCTTAGCATGTTTCTAGCTAATGTATGAGCTATACAAATAAAAGGAAATCTGATCATCCCAACGTCGATGATTAATAAAGCGCTTCATCATTAAGGGGTTAATGATGAATCAAATAAATCTTGTAAGCCAAGCTGAAACTATAAAAGAAAAAGAAAATCAATGAAAAAAAGGCGCACAAGAGGGGTAAAAAGAGGCCCAGGAAAGGGGTAACTGAAGTTCCATGATTGCTCCCTTTTCATATCACAGTGTTCAAGGATGTTAGAATTTCATAACTAGTACAAAGACCATAACATCCTTCATGAAGTAAACTCTTGCCATGTCATTGACCACTTGCTCCCTACTAATTGATGGGTTGGCATAGGAACTGTTCCTCCCCTTATCGTTGTAAGCACCTAATACGACCTTGTGATAATTGCCCCATATCTAAGCATGGTAACTTGTTTACAAATCATAAGCTAGAAGGTCATTTGAACATGATGCTTGTGTGAAGTACTCTGATGCATTTTAACATTAAATATGGCCCTCTATGATACTCTTATGGTTCTTGCACCTATGATGTTGTTTTCACTTGTTTTCATGAGTATGTTTTAGATGGCTGCTCCTAGGTAAAAGTGCACTCCCATGAGGGATTATATTGTGATTCTCCAACATTCCAGAGAGGATGTACAACCCCACTTGATGACAACATTGGGCACTAGAACCAAAACGTTGACCACTTCTTGATGAGTATTGACCATGAGATGCATTTAACACTATAAATGACATTCCTCTCTCTCCAGGACTTGAAACATTGCACAACTGAGCCAATGCATTACTTAGAGAGCTGATGTACCCCATATATGGTAGGGCGCCCCAATGTTGACATTGCCCCTTCTTCATGGACGTTGCCCTGTTTCTGGTATGATTTGATGATGATGATGATGATGACTTATCGGCCCAATGGAGGGGATGGTACACTACTCAACATGATGATGTCACACCATAGCTCCATGACATCCCCTTCATGTATCCTGTATTGATGATGTGTACTTAGTTGTTGGTGATGCCTTGTGTAGGGAGCATTTGCTTGTTGATTGGACACCTTTTGATGTGGAGATGTGGCTTTGGAGTGTGGAGCGCCTTCTTGAGTAGTTCATGTAATATTTTGATAAGAGATGCACCTTTTAGAGGATGGCGTCACCCTTGGAGGTCTTTTTGCTCTCACATGTGGGTTATTAGAGGCTTATTTTAATGTTTATTCATTGATCAATTTGATCCACAAATATTGGAGTAGTGTTGATCCGAGTAACTACATAACTATTATGGTGGGCCACACATTCTCCAAACTTTATGCCAAATTCTACACCATTAGCTTTATGAGGAATTGGAGAATTGACATCTCAGAGTTAGAGGACAGGCAGGCTTCGACCTAGACTACTAGACGATAGATCACATGTTCACCCTCGAAGTCGTCATTGAGGAGACCTGTCATCGCTCTTGACGAGTTTATTATTGCTTTGTAGATTTCCGAAAAGCTTTTGACATGGTTTTGAGGGAGTCATTATTTCACAAACTTTGCAACATTGGCATATTAGAGACCCTCTTAATTGCTATTATGAGACACTATAAGTCAGTGCTAGGGCGCCTTAAGATGGCCCATGGTCTTTTAAACTTCATTCAGAGTACCTTTGGGGGTGAAGCAGGGGTGTCCCCTCTCTTCGACTGTCTTTGGGATTTGTATTGATAAGCTCGAGTCTTTCCTCCATGAGCAAATACGGGAGAGTGACAACTGCCCATTGCACTGTGTTTTGATCTCCTTGCTTCTCTTCACTGATGAATTGGTTTTGTTAGCCTCTACTCTTGAGGGATTATAGAGACAAATTGACGTGTTGGCCAGTTTCTATGACCTTCGACAAATGAAGGTCAACTTGGCTAAAACCAAGGTTCTAATCTTCATTGCCTCGAAGAAATTTATCGTAGACCTACACTTATACAATTGCGGGATAGAGATTGAGATCACCACATCTTACACCTACTTAAGGGTATTGTTCAGAGGGCCCAGATTTGGTATGCGATAGGCAATCAACTTCAACCCAGTAACGGTTATGGCTCCCTAGCCCTCATCAAGTGACAATGTTTCCATGCATAGTTCTAGGACATTTCATCCAACCTCCACCTCATGGAGGCCATTATTAGACACATGGTTCTCTAGGGCTCCGAGAATTGGGGAACCAGTTTACCACAGGCATATTGGGTCATGATGGAGATAGTCCAAACCCTACTTCTTTGGCGTATCACCCACTCTAAATGCATGGTTCTAAAACCCATTATTTAGGCAGAGTTCAGGGTCCACCCATTTCGCCTTGAGGTCCTTTTTCCCTTTTTGTTTTTCTTCCACCGTGTTAGGGATTTTGGAGACTTTGCTACCAGGAGACAAATATACCCCTATCTTGCACTTTGTTCTTCGGAGGCCATTGTTTTGGACACCACCTCAGGTCATGCTGGTGGATGGTTCGCAAAGGCATCTCAGCTCCTTCAGTAAATGACCATCCCCCCCAAAGCGCCTTCCTCCATTTAGTTTCTCCCTTGGTAGACTAACACATATCTTATCGAATCAACCATTAGAGAAGATATCTATAGATTATATATTTATCTCACTTGAACATTCCCCTCGATGAGCCTTGGCTCAAAGATGTCTTTCTACCTTAGAGCATTTTTTGGAGCTGCGGGATGGGTCATTATTTGCCCCCCGCCCCCCTATACTTGCAGGCACTGGATGCACTCACTCAAGATATCATTGGTACAACTTCGAGTTGGGTCCCAACAACTTCAAACAAAGACAGATCACCATATACAACGACTTGATAGGGTGTTACAATTGTGCCATCTATAGGAGCCAGAGTTCGAGATGCACCTCATTTTTCGATGCCCCATATACTATGATATCAAAGGACAACATCATTGCCTATAAAGAGAGTCCGAGGATCCCTCTCTACCTTCTTCTGGAATCCTGACCAAAGATGCCTAGCCCCCTTACAGATCTCAGATCCTACATACCCCGCCTCACTCGGGGACGATTCAAACAATCACATCATACTTTCAAGTCGATGTAGCTGATTGGAGCAATAAGCGACAAGCTGAGTTTTAGGGTATTTCAGATTGTAGAGTAGTGAGAGCTCATGTCTCCCTTTAGCTCCCCCCTCGTTCGGGAGGCTAATCGGTACCCTCAAGACCGTTGCTGAGGTGTCAAGTAACACATCAGTTCACTGACACCCACGACATCAAATGGTTTAGCATCATATGGTTACCGAACAGGGGTGCCCAACCCTCGACGAGCTCCTCTCTAGCCCCAACGGAGTAGCCAAAGACTTATCCAAAACTTCTTTCCTTTGGCCTCAGATGTTAGGAGTATCCCTTGATACTACACCCCCCTTAAGATCATCCAACTAGACTCCTCTTTGGATCTAGAGGACTCTGATAGCGAGCCAACACCAATGTTTCCCCCTCGTTGTCGTCTATCAAACTCGGACACTCTTGACATTATCAACCTCCAACCCTGGAATTTTTCACGTAGCCTTCTACATGATTTGTTATATGCATGTTTATGAGGTTTCTATTATTTTATCCTTCTTTACTTCATTTCATCCTAGATTTAGCTTTGGCATTTTCTAAGAGTAGCATTTGCCCTCCCCACATTGTACTTGTACTGATTGTATCCTTTTGTCCCATTGATCTATTTATGATCCTTCTTTGGACATTGATAAAATTATCTTATGTTATCTTATTGAGTTAGCTATCTTTGGGGATCAACTTGTGACCTACCTAACTTGTATGAACGTTTTATATTACTTTTAGGGCTTTTAGTGAATTTTTAGATTGAATTGAGTTGGGTGTCCCTTGTATAAGTAGAGAGAAGTTGATGTAGCTTGGAATGGTTGTCGCACTCACACTTGAGAGAGTGCACACTAGCTTGTCACTTTTCTCTTGGTCATTATGGAATGTTAAACGAGCAAATTGTATTGGGGAGGATACTGTGATTGGACAAATTCTCTTAGATTATAATTTATAAATGGTGATTCTATGGTAGTTTTGTGCAAATTTATTGTAAGTATACTCTTCCATCTTGTATTTGTGTAGTATTAGAGTTTCATTGAAATTTTTACCAAAATGTTGAATCATTTATGGATCTAACATTTCCTTTGCAAGATTGTCATCTAGTTTCCATTAAGGAACCTATTTCCTTGCATTTTATCTCCAATTCGATTGAAAATATTTAGGGTTTGAGTAGAGAAACATATTGTAGCTTTCTGTCTCTCTTTCTCTCATAATTGCTCTCGACGGTCCTCTTCTATAGAAATTGGCTTAGATTCCATTAGCTCCCTTGATTTAAAAAGGTACCAGTCCACTGTTGTGTCAATCCTTTAAATAACAAAATTGAAACCCTAAATTCTATTTTGTATGTTTTCTAGGGTAGAATAGGTTTAGGTTATGGAAAAATCTATATTTTACAATCTTATTTACCTTGCACTTTATATTCCTAGGGTTAGGCTATGTATGTACTAAATTGGAAAAATATATGTATAAATTTTCTTCCATTTTTCAACCATGAATTAGTTTTGACATTGACGACTTTCTTATTGTTTTATGTATTTTTACCCAAAGAAAAATTTGTTGTAGTTCATTTCCTATTTTATTCATAAAATAGCCTTTGTTTCTCCCTTGTCTATTATCAATTTTAGTCTATTTTGTTATTGTTGTAGTATTTGAATATTGTAATTGTGTTAATTATAAACCCCTAGTTTATAACAACAATTTGTAATTTAAAGATAACATGTGTTTTGGGAACCTATTTAAGCTTCTCGACGACTTGTTAAGTCTTCTAGATTTAGCCATAGAGTCCTTTGAACTCATTGTCGTGGAATTACATCTTATCTTACCGGGAAACCTAATTATTGAGCATTTATTGTTGGGCGTAATTTGTGGTAGAACCCTTAAGGGTTATTTGGCTTGGGAGTATTTGGGCTATCTATTCCCTAAGATTTGTTGGGGAAGTCTCTAGTGGGGAAAATATATGACCACAAAACAATAGGGGGACAATTGCTAAAGTGACAATGGTAAGTAATCACATTGTTGCCCATAATCTATAGTGGTTATTGATGCTTTACAATAAGGTGCTAAATTTTGCGGTAATAGGTACATAGCAACTTCCACTAACTAGGAGGTCATGTGACCAACAAGACGAGATCATCATCAATCTATGACATCAATGTGTTTCAAACTCAATAAATCACATTTAGGGCATTCACAGTGAAAATTAATGTGGATAAAGTACATTTGCAGTAAGGGCTAATGCCAACATGTACAATCATTATACCAAAAAAATGCTTCGCATGTAATACCATTGTATTACAACAATATGCAAACACATTAAAATCAACCAAAGTGAATCCAGATAATTATGCAATGGATCTTTAGCCAAGGCATTCATGTCAATTTCATAGAAGGTAAAGTTCTACTAAATGTTGATGTAGATTCAGTCTTCGAAAATAATTTTGTTCAAATGTTGTTTCAAGGTTTTGTGTATGTATAAAGTGTTTAGAGTCTTAAAATTAAGTTTATTGCAAAGCCAAAGTTTATTAAATGATCTTTAATGGTTTCTAAGGCCTTATTAGAAGTTTTATGCTTTGATCATACAATAACAAATTGATAACTGATATTTTTGTGTGTTGATATTAGTTGTCCTATGGAAACTGTAATTAACCAAACAAAGACCCCAAGTCCCATGACTTTGGGACATGAGCATAGTTGGATATGGGTCACTAACGCGAGACTCCTAAACTCTCGGAAATGTGACACGGGGGGATAGGTGTGTTTGTGTATGTGTGTGTGTTTTATATATAATTGCAATATCTCTGAGGATGCGTCCCCAATGATGGGGGGCACGATTTTTTCTCCTCCCATGCTTCAAGGGTGTGGGGTGCCTTGGAAAACATTTCTCCACAACCCTTTTTCTGGAAAATGCAACCCCTTATCTTCCCATGCCTCGGGGGCAAGGGCCAATTTGGGAAACATGTTTTCACACTCTCCTCTCTTCCCATACTAGGGGGTGGGGTTTGCCTTGGGAAACATTTCTCCACAACCTCTTCTCTTCCCTTGCTTCAATGGTGAGGCGATAGTTTGGGAAACATTTCTCCATGCCCTCCTTTTTATGTAACACATGGAAATACATAGGGAAATGTGTTCACAATCTGGTGAGCACTTTTAAACTTGTTGAGTGTAACTCAAGCAGGTAGTTCGACATAAGACTTAGTGTCTAGGTGTGTGGAGGTCGCCTAATTAACCCTTAACTTTAGCAATTACTTTAAATATTAAAGTAATTGATTTTTACAAGTTTAAGTGAGTTAATCTAATGAAATGCAAAGGCCATTTGCATCAATTAATTTGGTGAATCTCAATTGTTGATCTCAAGTGTTGTTGGCATGTAATCTTAATCTTCAATCACTTTGGGGATTATGGTTGTGGATTCGATCAATAACTCAAACTTATAAAAGGAAGGCTAGGCGAAGGGAGAGGACACATCTTGAGCAGAAGACACAGTTAGATTGAGATCGCACTGTTTGGGTGGAGAAATACATTTCCATTTATGTGTGCATGGTTTGAGGAAAAGTGTGAGGGCAACAAGAGAGAGATCCAGATCAGCGAGCAGGTCAAAGGATAGATCAAGGGTTTGATCGCTTGGATCTAGTTCTAGGTTTATTGTTGTATGTATTTTTCCTTAGTAGGTGATTATCCGAGGAAGGGAGCCCTTGTAGATTTTGACGTTCTTTAAATGAAGAACTTATTTGAAGGGCGTAAATCTTTATGTGCATGTAGTTGTGATTGATATTTTATATTTGCTTCTACAGTTATAATTTGCTAGGAATCTAATTGCATCTTTTCTTCATTAGATCTGTGTTATAATAATTTTACAACAAGGAATCTGCTAGGTAGTAATTGGCCAGGTTGTTGGGGTTAAAAAGAATTTAACATTTACTGAAAGCATTTGGAGATTTCCTTGGGAATGTCCTAAAAGGGGATGCTTGGGTGCCCCTCCTCTCGCACCCTCCATTTTTTTTGT
Source organism: Pinus taeda (assembly GCA_000404065.3). Taxonomy (NCBI): domain Eukaryota; kingdom Viridiplantae; phylum Streptophyta; class Pinopsida; order Pinales; family Pinaceae; genus Pinus; species Pinus taeda. The sequence continues at coordinate 132,130 of APFE030967126.1, forward strand.
CAATAGAGGCTGGAAAAAAGCAAAAATAAGAAACTTTAAACCTTCAATTTACTATTTCAGGTTTTAGTACGTACTATCTTTCTTAGCATTATTTACATTCTAGAATGAACAATGAAGAATAATGAATCTAAATCATTGTATGCGATATTTTGTTTACGAGTCAATGTATTTTGTTTTATTTCTGAATCTGAATAATGTTTTTACCATTTACAAGTTTAAATTTATCATTTTTACTGTTCACTATCTAGTATTTTGTGTTTACATTGCACAATGATGAATTTGCATGCGATGACTTGTTTTTTCTTTTTTGGTGACTAATGGAATCGACAATTGGGAGGGTCTCATACACACGTCACACGGGGTTGATTATGTCCTCTACCACTATAGCCACTAGGTGCACCACCCTTGACCCTAACATGGACATAGGTTAATTGGGGGGATGGAATTGAGGAACACATAATATTTTACATAACACGTTTACATGCTTTGGCAATTGAAATACCTCCTAGGCGCTGTGTGGGATGATTTGTTATCGTTGGGGGTTTATCTTTATTATTTCTATTTTTATAATTTTAGAAAAGAGGACTCCTATGTTAGGGAACCAATGTCCCCCCATCCCCCTATGAATATCCTTAAAATTTGGGAGTGGGCCGCATACATCCCTCGTATGTGTTTCCACACACCTACGCTCCCGTCTCTTGGAAACTGGGTGGAAAATGTTATATTTTTCTTTTTCAAAAGAAAAATTTGCGGGATTCTCTCTTCTTCCCTCAAATATCTTAACGAAGGATAGTGTCAGTAGCTAGCTACAAGAGTGGTTGGAAACTCGAACAAACTTTATTGGATTTAAAACTATGACCTATGTCCCTTTTGCAACTGTCTAAATTTTGGATATATTCAATGGCTTGAGCAAATCTTTGGATATATATATTTATATATATCTATTATTATATATATATATATTTTAATATATATATATTGTGGAATCCGCTTCTATATATTCCTTCCAAGGAATATATCGCGAAATCTCATTCTCTTTGTCAAAATATCCTTGCGGATGGCAACTCAACTTCTAACCACAAAAGCTGTTGATAACCCAACAGGATCCGAATCTCATACGTATTTGAAGCAAAGACCTCATAGTGAAATTTGCCTTGAAACAACGCATTCGAACTAATTAAGCTAACAAACTTGTCTTATCTATATGATTTAAAAATATTAAAATTACAGAAATGAAATAACAGTTAAAGATATAATCTTCTTAAACATTTTGAAAATAGAGCTAAAATAGTTATAAATGGGGACACATTTATTTACATATCCAAACACATCTGCATACAATTTTTTTTTTTTTTAATTTTAGATTTGTTTGTGTCTTGAGTGTTTGACATGTTGGGACTGTTAGCAAAAAATCTGGCAGGCCTTAGAGAGGGAAGCCCTATAAGACAAATAGCTAGACAAAGTGCTAGCAATGGGACAATGGCCCACTAAGGCCTCTTGCTGTTTACGGACTTTCATCAATGGGAGGAGTCCCGATATGGTTATGATGACCTATAATAGGTATTCTAGTGTTAAAGGTGCAAGGTGATGAAATAGGACCTCTCGAGGATTGCTCAAAGTTATAATTAAGGGATTCAAAAGGCAGTTCACTTCCTATAAGAGACCTGAGAAAAGGGGGCACAAGATCTAGGGTTTTGTGGTTTTGCGTGGAAGGAGGCACTCCCGAGATCAAGGCAATGAGGAGAAAGGGATGTGCATCAAACTTTGAGGTAAAGCAGTCAAGACCCTGGGCTTGATGTTTAGGCTCTTGGACTTCCACAAAACCTGCTCTAATTCATTCGCTGTAAGCCGTAGCCTAGCTATCCTACATCACCAAGTACCAAGCTCATACAACCCTCAAAGAAGTCCCTGAGTTGAGGAAAACTAAGGTTTCCCTCTTAGGGCAACACCTAGGGAAGAGATTTTATGGAAAAAATCCAAGTGGATGCGCATCAAACTTTGAGGTAAAGCAGTCAAGACCCTAGGCTTGATGTTTAAGCTCTTGGACTCCCACAAAACTTCCTCTAATCCATTCGCTCTAAGCCCTAACCTAGCTATCCTACCTTAAGAGGACCAAAATTTAGAGAGGAAAATTTATGGAGAGAAATTGAATTTGATCACCGAGGACTTGGAGTAGCGCCTTGTCCTTTGGGCATATGTAGTCTTAGGAGGCATAAGATGAGCTAATTCGTCTCTAAGGAGGCATAGAATTGATGCCCTAGCTATTAATTCGTAGCATTTACCCACTTCAAGAGATAATGGAGTTTTATGGAGAGTTTAAGGATTCCTCCACAAGGAACATTGCTTGCATGTTATACAATGAATAACATATGCAATACTCAACTAGAAAGCTCTCTCAAAATTAATTTTCAACAATTAGGGCATAATTTAGCATATTCTAGAAGCAATAATTCCGTACATTAAACAATTTCAAGAGAAACATTCCATCAACATAAGGCACTTATGAGATAACATGCAATATATCCATCCATCATCCAGGAAACAACTCTAAAGACATGATCGAACTAGCTTCCACACTTCAAAATGCATCCAAAAGATCTCCAATAGCCGAAAGAAACAAGTGTGGTTCTTCTCAAGAAGTTCAATTCCAAGCGTGATGATGATGAGAGACTCAAATGAGGTCTCTTCTATTTATACATGTCTAATCAAGTCTAATTGTAGCCTAAATCCCCCCTTAGTTTTCAAATGATGGGAAAAAATTAAGTGTGGTTACAAGCCAACTACATACTCAATGTGAAATCATAAAAATTAACGCAGAAGGGGGTCGAAACGTTGACATCATAACTGTGTGGGCCTCTTGGAGGCAAGTATTGAGCTCCCTTGGTGCCAAACTGAGTGAAGAGGGCTGCAAAAATATTTTTACATGATTCAAGAGCCCAAGAAGGGTCTCACAAAATGGACAATGACTCTAATGACTCAAGACAATACCTATAAGTCGTCAATGGGGACTTTGACCTATAACATGATGACCCAAGCATGAAATCCATGCTTTAATAAGTCATAATAATAATAATAATTTTTTTTTCTTTCTTTTGATAAATACATTTCGTTATGACTCAAATACAATTATGAAAGCCAAACCTAGTTACATTCTTCAACACTCTGTCTTAACTAGGGACGTATTCATATACAAGTACATGGAAGATCTCAAAACACATGAACCATGAAGAGTTTAGGCACTCATGATGTCATAGACTAGATTCCTTACTAGGGCAATCTATTTGGGTGGGACTAAGATGGACTAAAGCTTTTAGCTTCTGTAGGTACCATCAAGCTTACTTGCTAACCATCAACCCAGGGAACTAGGTGTGTAATGCAAGGTCAAAGCTCTATCACCAATGCCACCCTCCCTACTTCAGGAACTAGACATCAACATACAAGCCGACTGGATGTCCTCCCAGGCATACACAATGCCTCAATATAACAAATCCTTCCCGATCAAACATATTAGTAACATCAAGCATACCTGCAAAACTTTGAAAGATCTATCTTAACAATCACAACCCGAATCAGTAACAATGTTTCAAATACATAAGTAAACATAAACCTTTGGATTTACAGACATCTAGATGTTGCTTCACAATTTATAACAGTAGCACTTATAGGCTTTGCAAATAAATCTTGACAGAAGATTCCTCAATCGTATAGCTTCCTTTCCTACTTCACATGTAGCAACATATTTTACAACCGGATCCTGCTTTCTTTCTTTCAGCAATACCTCAATATTCATTTTCCAATTTCTTCTTCAAGGTATCCATCATGACTATAATATCCCCTCCCTCTCAACTTGGGAGATATACTCTTTCCTTTATCTAGGCTCCCTCTTAGCTTAGGGAGATCAACCTATATTCCATAGCATTGGAGAATCTTTCATGGCTTCAATCCTTCTTATTAAAGTCATCTTAATCATAATCATTCATATAACTTCCTTCATCATGCTTATCAATGAAATCAACTCTACTTACGAATATCTTCAACCTCTTGAAAATTATGTACCCGCACAACTTAAAAAGCAAGTACAACCAAATGCATATATAGAAGCATGATTTTTAGAATCATGGAAGCATTAGACTTTATATATCAAATACCTAAACTTAGGTTCATAATCAACAAGAGACACATACTTTCATATTTCAAGCTCTAGCTTGGTTTTTTTGTCACAAACCCTAGATCACATCAGTAACTCAATCAAGATATCAGTCTCATTATATCTAGGGTCTCAATATTTCTATCAAAGAGATGGCAAACTCTTCTAGGCCATATTGCAAACCCTGGAAGCAATTCAAAGAAGTATAGTTCTACAATGCATCCAACAACTTTAGAATTCATATGTTAGACTTCTACTAGGATTTAATGTTGATCCCAAGATTTCATCTTTGAGACACTAAGCCTTAGATGTCAACAAATAAAACCAATCACAACACAATCTAAGGGTTGAACGATATGACCAACTTCTACTAGGGTTTGTTGTAAACCCTAGTTTTTTATCATCCTAATGGAAACCATATCCTAGAATATCAAACTTCTACTAGGGCTTAGCTAAAAACCCTAGAATTTACATACTATGAGCATCAACAATTAGGTTAGCACATATACATATCTAGGATTTCATAATCATGCACAAGCATATCAATATCCTTTAGGTAAGCCCAAGACAAAAATATTAATACATTTAAAGTCAGACATATAAGAATCTTGATTAGGCTAGGGTTTTGATCAGATGGAAAAACATACACCTAGGGTTTCATTCCTAGGAGCTTGCTCTAGATATTATAATGGTTTTGCTTATAAACCTCAAAACCTCAAGAGCTAGGAATGCATTACCATCCAACCCTGAAGGACTAAGGTTTCCATAACAATACTAAAACTTCAAACATGACATTACCAAGAAAACCCCAAACATCAAAAGAATAGTATTTCCTATATTTTATTAGTAGCCCTAAGTAGACTAGGGTTTTCACATTAGCATTGACATACCCTTAGGTTAGGGTTTTACAGAGAACTTATGGTCTAAAACATACCTTTGAGTTGTTTAGACAAACCTTATAGGTCATCAATTCCAATAGCACTCCAATAGAACTTCTATCATGCTTTGTTTTGTGTGATCTTCTTCACAGCTCTTGAGCATATAAGCAAGCTTTTCCTAAACAAGGAAAATATGAAAATAAATGTTATTAGTATTTAGTGCAACCTCATTTAGATATGAGAAGGAAACCAAATATAAAAATGATAATACAAGGAATAAGATATTTATCTTTGAAAAATGGTGAGGGCTCCCTCTCAATCCAATCTCGAGGGATACCTATAACTTTAACATAACAATTCATAAATGTTTTTCCAAAGCATGTTAAACCTATAAGTACTAAAAATCGAAGTACAAAGGAAAACAATTCAAAAACTTAGAGTAGAGGGATAAATAAGGGATAGAGTCCTAAGAGTCCTTAGCAAATAAGTCTTTGACTTCAAATTCTTCCATCCCGTTCTTCTGTAGTGGACCTTCATCAACAACATTGCATGTTCCCTTTCTGTCTTTTTATTTCTTGTATTCTTAGGACAATTGCTTCTATAGTGACCCATCTTGTGACAATTATAGCATTCAAACTTCGATAGGTCTACATTCCTTCTAGACCCTTTAGACTTGTTAAAGGTTCCTTTGTTCTTGTGATGAGCGGAATAGGCATTTGAAATTTTCTCCTCTTCATTCTCTTTGTTGCTTACTAATGAAATTCTGACTTCTTCTTGAATACATGCATTCCATAATTGTTCGAATGTAGGAGTTTCCTTTTAACTATTGATACTTGGTGAAAAGGCACTCCAGGATGTTGGCAATCCTAGAAGTGCAGTGATTACAAGCTCTTTTTCAAATACAATCTCATCTATTGCTTGGAGTTTATCTTTGATTCTAGCTATTCATACAAAGAAGGATGACAGAGTGTGCTCTTTTGTCATCTTCATAGTTCTTAGTTCATTTTAAGCTTTGCAGTTTGACCAAGGTTCTTGATTGTGAATAGTTTGGATAAGGCCTCATACATTTCTTGAGCGGAATCTATGTTGGATATATATGGGATGAGATTGTCCTTTATTCCATCCACCATTAGGGTCATGGCCAATATCTCTGTTTCTTTGAACTTTGCCTTTTCTGCATCACTTAATTCATTTGTAGGCTTTTTAACTTTGCCTTTGACTAGATTCAAAACATTATTCTTCTCGAGAATGAGCTCTATCCTCTTTTTCCATTCTCTATAATTGGATGCTCCTTTTAATTTGTAATCTCCCTTCATAGAGTTAGACATTGTTCTTGAAGATGGTAGGCTTGATTTCTTATATGATCCTTTTCCTTGATGATCCTTATTCAAACTTCTTAAAACTCCTTATTCTCCTTTCAATAGATCTTTACGCTGCCTTTTTCCTTCTTTTTCACCTTAGCTCTGATACCATGTTGTGAAATCAGAAAGAGTAAAAGATTTTCGTTATGTTGATAATTACTTGTGATATTCTAATGTTTTTGTTAACTCTCTTGTGTTCTTCTTTTATCTTAGTTCATCAAGTAGTTACCCATAGTTCATCAAGTAGTTACCAATAACCATAACACGAAGATCAAAGACACTAGATGTAGGCAGACAACTAGGGAAAAACTCCTATCTAGGGGAAAACCTAGTAAAAAACTCTTCCTTTTATGGTTTCATGAGATGATCGAAGACTCCTTGACCTAGACACAAACTTCCTCCAATCACCAAGTCAATCCTTCCTCTCTTATGTAGATGATAACCTTCCAACAACAACTTCAACCTAGTACTTCGATCTTGTAGCAACATATTTTCCCTAGAACTTCGATCCAACAAAAATTTGACTCAACAACAAAACTTCGGCCTGCAGTAGAATCCAGTATTTCAACCCCAACAATAGCCTAGTAACTTTATATGTGTGAGAGAGAGATAGCCCAAAAACTCGATCTTGTCTTTCCCTGCAATTCTCCTACCCCTTCTTCAACTTTGCACTTTTTTGCTACTCCTTGTGTATCAAACTTATATGAGTGAATCCTCCAAATGAATCGAACTGTCCTTATTTATAGGCTTTTTTGTGGGTCGAATTAGCTTGATGTAGGCCGACTTGATCAGGTGAGGGCCGACTTGGTGTGAAGGTGACGAATGACTTATTTTACTCAATAATAATTCTTTTTACATGATTCAAAAGACCAAGAAGGGTCTCACAAAATGGACAATGTCTCTAATGACTCAAGACAAAACCTAGAAGTCATCAATGGGGACTTTGACCTATAGCATGATGACCCAAGCATGAAACCCATGTTTTAATATCATAATAATAATGGTAAAAAAATTCTTTTATTTCTTTTGATAAATACATTTCATTATGACTCAAATACAATTAAAAGAATGACTCTAGTTACATTTTTCAATATCGTCGAGGCTTCCTTGTAGGTTTGGAATATTTAAATAAGAAGCTGATATGAGGGTGTAACTATTGGTGTATTGTGTTGATGCTGCTGTTGTTCATTTTTAACTATATGTCTGATCGCCGTGTCTTTAGAAATATTTTATTTCTATAATTAAATAAGTTTAGATTTGATTTATTTAATTAAAGGAAACATAGCATAACAATTATCTAGTTCTGAAATTTACATCGTATCAGAGCCAAGTTTTTGATTGAGATCCTCAAGGACTTATAGTGGTAGAACAATTGCCAAAATCAAGGACCAATAGTTAGAGGGTTTCATTATTGTTGCTTGAAAGATTGAGCACTCTTGCACGATAGATTGCTTTTTCTTTTTACATATTCAAATTTTAGGAGTGTGTGCTATAATAGATCTTAGAGATGGGATCAATGAGCCTCATATTTAAGGACAAAATGGATTGTTACTCCAAACTTTTGTCTTGGAAAGTCATGGTGATATTATTATTGGAAGAGAATGATCTTTAGGATTTTGGCAAGGATGTTGTGCGTCGACCAACAAATCCATGACAGCTGCTAGCACATAAGAAAAATGAAGAGAAGGCCAATTGAATGATCTTGGATGCCTTGAAGGATCACCTAATTCCTCACATAACCATGAAGACAATGGCGAAGGAGATGTTTGATTCCCTGGTTAGCCTTTACCTGATCAAGAACATTATTAGAAAGATGATATTGCGGAACAAACTCAGATTTGTAGAGATTAGTAGATTAGACAACGTTACTAGTTACCTATTGAAGGGCATGTAGATTAGTGATAAACTTGCAATAGTTGTAGAGAATCATGCAGACATAGTTTGTGAACATGGCACTGAATGGATTCTTAACTTAATTGGAACCATTTTTCAAAGGTATTTGTGCTCGAGAGAACCTTACTAGTTTTGAGGGATTATGTGATTGATGTATCTAGTAAGAAGCTTGAATGGAGTCAAAGGCCAACAAGTAAGGTGGTGACAATAAGTTAGCCTTAATTGGTTAAACCAAGAAGGAAAGAGGTAAAGGGCTTAGCAAGGGTAAGGGAAAGAGCAAGGAGTCAACCACATAGCCAGGGAAGGACTTGTGCAAAATCAAGTGCTTCGTTTGTCATGAATTCGATGATTATGATTTAGAGTGTTTGGAGAAGAAGGGAATGGGAAGCAACAAATGGAGTAGGTGGGAACTTGTGCAAAAACTTAGATGAGCAAGTTTTCTTCCCAATTGAGAAATTGAAAATATTTCTTAATGGTATCTTGCCTCTCTACCAGTACGGTTTGGAAAAGTGCTTGGTATATGGATAGTGGAGAATCTAGGCACATGACATCAACCTAAGAGGATTTTTTGCGTCTAAAAAAACATGATTCATGAGTCCTAGTTGAACTTGGTGATGATACCAAGTGCCTAGTGGGAGGAGTTGGTATTGTTATCTTCCAACACAAATTATGTAACTCTTTAGGCTTTGATGATGCTTTATTTGTTCTAGGTCTTAGGAAAAGTTTGCTTTCAATTTTAGTTATGCAAGATAAGGCCTTTGTAGTAAAATAGAGGGAAATACAAGTATTTATTGGACAAAATAATCTAGCCTAGAAGCAATATAAGTGATTAGGGATAGAGAAGGAAATTTACACATGTTACATTGTGAAGCCGTTCGAGCCCTATTTCAAAACAATATTGTTACCTTTTGGAAAAGGAAAGCTGAGTAGGGTAACTCATGCCTCCACGATTCCTCCCTCCTTACATTCATACACTCAGGGTGTGGACTCCCCATCAGTTGGTCTCCTTGACCATGGAACTTGGCCATGAAGCCTTCTTTCATCCATTTCGATACATATATGCTAACATCTATTGATTGAGGGTTTAACCTTGGAAATGCCACTTCCACTTGAGGGTTGGAAGCATCTATAATAGGGTTGACCATTAACCACCTCTATCGAGGTAGGGAACACCTTTACAAGACTTGCTCTAGTTACATATTGGAAGGTGATCTTTCTTTGGAGTATTAATATGCCCTTAACATCCAAGCTTGTTTCACTTAGATGCTCATATAATCTTAGTCTCTAATGGATTGTTGGTTTCTCTCGAGTTCATGTTGGTATTGTCAGGGGGTCTACAAATGCCCAGGTCTGGAGGACAACCACTCCATAGGGACCTAGGCCTTTTAGAGAGACAACTGAATTTGTAAATGTAGGGTTGCGAGCATTGGGCCTCATGATGCCTTGAGCAAATGTACATGTCCTATAGCACCCTCAAGACCTATGATGTTGGTCTACTTTGACCCAACTTAGAGAATTCTGGGTGATTTCGATCTCCTTTGTTGCTTTGTGTTCTTTCCTCAGATTGAGCACAACTAAGTATGTCACTTACAAAAAACGTGTGATATTAGGCATGCAAATCTCTTGCTTGCATGAGATAATCTATCTCAATGTCTCATGCCCTTGCATGTCTCTATGCTCTCTTGCCAACTACCTTCCACAAGTCTTTAAGGGATCTGAGGCCTACTCGACCTTCTCCTCCACAAGATGCTCTCTTGTTGACCACCTTCCACATGTCATCTCGATTCTGAATGGGTTTGAGGCTTACTCGTCCTTCTTCTCGACAAGATGCTCTCTTGCCGACCGTCTTCCTTAGGTCCTCTTGACCCTAAAACGTCTGAGCAGTTCTCAACCTTCTTCTCCACAAGATGATCTCTTTCCGACCACCTTCAAAAGATCCTGTCGGCCCTTACGGGGTCTAGGGCCTACTCGGTCTTCTCCTCCACAAGATGTTCTCTTGTCGACCACCTTCCCTAGGTCGTCTCGCCCCCCCAAAGGTTTGAGGCCTACTCGACCTTCTTGTCCGCAAGATTCTCATTTACCAACCACCTTTCGGAGGCCCTGTTGGCCCTCAAGGGGTCTGAGTTATACTCAACCATCTCAACAAGATGCTCTCTTGCCAACCATGTTCCACAAGCACTTTGAATTGTCAAGTGGTCTAAGGCCTACTGGGACTTATCCTCCACAAGATGCTCTCTTTCCAACCACAATAGTGAATTACTCACCCTTGTACTTATACTTTTCCAAAGGGTGCAATACCATGGGTCTATAGGTTCAAATTCCCATCACTTAGCCAATTGGCTCCACATGTGAGAATACTCCTAATGCTACCCAAAACATCAACTCTCCCTCTTAGCGAGGGATGTATCCTCACAACACCATTGGGTAGTGGATTTGCCTTCAAACCTGGAACATATTCCACCCTTGATTGCTACCACCACTACTCCATATGACACATAAGCAATTCTCGTTGTATGACAGGGAGCCTTCTTCGAAGACATCCTGGTCCTAGAAGCCTCCCGCTCATGAGCATCTTACATGGCCAACTTATACCATGACTTCTTGAACCTGAATGTTGTCTTCCTCTGAACTGCTAACTCCCTCGATGCTTGCTGACTACCTCTAAAGACCGACTCTGTTGGACTCCAGATTGTAGGCCTTCTCGACCCTTAAGGTCTCTTCTTTTTCTTCACTCCAAGTTTCTCACTTGGATCTCCAATGGCTATCTCAACCCTCCGACCATCTCAATCTTGCCTTCTTGGCCTCTCTCCTATTAGAGGAACAAATTTGGTCCTTACTTGGCCCCTACAGGTTCATATCTCTTCAAAAGATCTTCGTACTTGGATTATAATGTATCTCTCATTATCTTGAGCTGATTTGCTCACAAGATTCTAGCACATCTGATGAATGAATCTCCTATCCCTTTTTCTCTGTCTACACTCTAGGTTGCAAATGTCTAGAACTCCTCATGTGAGCAATCTACTCCATGTCTCACAAGGTTTGTTGATCTTGGACTTCACGACTCATACAAGCAGTCTACCATATTTAGCCAACTTTCTTGGCATGGGTCTTGAAAACACTGCTGCTACCTGCAATAGTTCTTGTAGCTCCCTCTCAGAGCTGTTACCTGTGCAAATTAAGATCCAATTTCCCTTCTCAAAGACCATGCTCTGGTACCATGGTACTAGTCTCAGTGCACACACACACCAAATCTAGTAACAATCTCAAATTATTTTTATCCCAACTAATTAACTAAAACACATTGATGTGCATAACTTTTATGCAATGAAAACTTTAAAATTAGCAATTAGTTCATGCACAAGAACATATTACACACAAGTTCTACCCAATCAACAATTTTTAATTAAATTATTCTTAGAACCTACTTGGGCTCTCTTATTGGGATAAATGTCCTTGAGGAAATTTACATATACAACAATTAACTTGGATTTGATCCAACAGATTAAGCCCTAGAGTAAATTCTAGACATAGTGTGTTTAAATGTCTAGGTAGATTCTAGACCTGGTGTGTTTAAATGTATGCTGATTGATGTTACTAGCATCAACAAAAGAGACGATATACTATGTTTCCTTCATTGAGGATTTCTCTTGAAAGACATGGATGCACTTTTAAATACAAAAGATGAAGTCTTCAATAGGTTTTAGGAGTTCAAAGATCTTTTGGAGAACTAGATAGGGAAGAAGGTCATGGTTTTGAGATAAGATAATTGTGGTGAATATACCTCCAACGAGTTCAAGGATTTCTACAAGTAGGTGGTAATCAAGAAGGAGTTGATTGTTGTACAACTGACATCAATATGAAGCTGCAGAGTGAAAGAATTAATCCATTAATAGGGCTGTTAAGGCCATGATTCATGACTAGGAATTGTCGACGTTTCTTTCGACAAGAGCATGCAACACAATAGTCTACATCTAGAACATGTGTCCTTATAGGATCTCGGGGGATGAGACACCAGAAGAGGCATGCACTAGTTTGAATCCATAGGTGGTCATTTTTGCATCTTTGGCTATCCAGTCCGCATTCGTAAACCTATAGAACGAAGGATCAAGTTGGAGTCCTTCAGTAGGGAGGGCTTCTTTGTTGGTTATAATGAGACTTTAGAGGCTTACATGGTTTATATTCTACAGTAGAGGAAGACAATAGTAAGCAGGGATGTAAAATTTAAGGAAGACATTGCTTCGAGGGAATCACATGAGTCCATTCTAGTGACAGAGGATTAGGAGTAGGAAACTCCAAAGGTCACTAAAGACATTAGCAGGTTCTAGTTTGGGATGCTGACAACCTTCAGTTGAGGAGGAGGAGACATTAGCCCCTTGTAGTTTTGTCATGAGACCTTGGTGTTTCACACAGACATTTAGATAGATCATGCCTTCGACAAAGGATTCCTACTTTTATGGCATTAATGAGCAACATCATTGATTTTGAGCCTTCCAATTTTCAAGAGGTAGTAGACCAACAAGTATGGTAGGATGACATGATGGAGGAGTACACTTCCTTTATGAAGAATGATGCGTTGAATATAGTGCCAGGCTAAGTAACCAGATTCGTTGATATACCCCGACGAATCCGAATCATGCGTATCCGATACGATTCGCTGGAAAATCGTATCCCAAAACCGGATTCGACGAGTTCGACTAGGGTTCATACGAATCCTGTACGAATCCCGTACATGCTCAGCAAATCACGATTTTATGATTCGTATCCCAGAAAGCTGCCTCCTGTGGGTTAGAAAGCACACATTTCCTTTATTGGTTCATGCTGTTTGTCATTTGTATTTGCATTGTTTGAGCTGTTTGCAAGGAGATAAGGGTTTGGAGCAAGGAGCTAAGGGAGTACAACGTTCGACAAGGAGATTCAAGCACCAGGCAAGTGCATTTCAACTTCATTTTTTTTGCATTTCTTATTCTATTACAACAGTTTGTATATGATTTTTGTTTACAAATTTGTGCATGTTTTGTTCATTTTTTTTAACAGTATTCATGGCTCAATCAAAGGCAGTAGTTAGGGGGCAAAGAAAGGGCAAGAATGTCTCCATTGGAGATGCCCCTCCTCCCACAATATCATCAGAGTCTGCTGCAAGTAATGTTGAGGGAAGAGGAAGACCTAAAGACAACATTGAGAAATATCCCTTGTGGAAATATGTCACATGAGAGGATGGGACAAGCACCAACGGGAAGGAGGAGGCAATGTGCGATGGAGATGTAACTTTTGTCACATTGCTTTCAAAAGCACATATTTTTGTGTGAAAGCCTATTTGTTGGCTTTACTGGGTTGTGGGATTGGAGCTTGTAAAGTTGTTCCTTTACAAAAGAGAAAAGAATTGGAAAAGTAGTTCACTTTTGGTATGGAAAATGTGGCTTCAAAATCAAGAAAACCCAAGAATGAAGACCCCCTTCCACTTTGGAGGAAAGCCACCACCAAATTTCCATTTGAGAGTTCTATTGGGGGACAAACAGTAAAAATAAGAGCAATTACACTTGGTCCAATGGACAAAATTTTTCAGAAAGAGAAACGGGAAGAGTTTGATCTCACTATTGCCTTCTTTTTCTATCAAAACTTCATATCATTTAATGTTACACGTCACCTTTATTTATTGAGATGTGTCGAGCTCTAACTCACGGGTGTCTATCATGGTATGTGCCTCCTGGTTCAGAGAAGCTTAGAACCACATTGTTGACGAAGGCAAAAAAAGAGGTGCAAAAAATGCTTGAGCCTATTGTATCATCATGGCCAGCATCTGGGGTTAGCATTGTTTCTGATGGATGGATAGATCCAACACGACACCCAATCATCAACTTCATGGTGTCTTCCTTGAATGGTGCAGTTTTCATGAAAGCAGTGGATACACTAGGAGAATACAAGGATGCACAATTTATTGGCGAGTTATTTATTAAAGTTATTGAAGATGTAGGTGTTGATTCTTGTGTGCAAATCATTACAGATAATGCACCTGTTTGCAAGGCTGCTGTCATGATTGTGGAAGCTAAATATCCACAAGTGTTTTTGACACCTTGCATTGTCCATTCATTGAACTTAGCACTGAAATCCATTGCTTTTGATGTGCTTTGGATTGGTAACATTATTGAGGATGCACGAGATATCCGGAACTTTGTGCAAAATCATACAAATGCCCTCACTATCTACAAGGAATACACCAATCTATCATTGTTGAAGATTGTTGACACACGGTTTGCCTCTTCATTCATGATGTTGAAGAGGTTGAGGAAGGTCAAGACTGCTCTTGGGTCCATGGTTATTTCTGAGTTTTGTTCTTTTTGGGGAAAGACAGATCAGGTAGCCTCTAAAAGAGTGAAGGACACAGCGCTAGATGATGCTTGGTGGGAGAGGGTAGACCTAATTATTCAGATCATGGACCCTATCATTTCTTTGCTTCGATTTGCAGATACAGACAAACCCATCCTAGGAGAGGTTTATGAGGTATGGGATTCCATGATTGAGTCTGTGAGGAGCATTATTCTACAGAGTGATTGCCCCGAGTATGAGACATTACCAAAGGCCTTCTGTGATACTATACAGGATATTCTTGTCAGCAGATGGGACAAGAATTATACACCTTCACATTGTTTGGCTCACTCATTGAACCCCAAATACTACAACCATGAGTGGCTGAATGGTGGACCTTCCCGCATATTCCCTGCTCACATGGATGGTGAAATCTCATAGGGGAGGAAAAAGGCATTCAGGCGGATTTTTCAGGATAGTGCATTGCTTGATGAGATGGAGGATGCCTTTGCCGAGTTTTCCATTGGCAGTGGTCGATTTGGAGGTTATGATGTGATTAGAGACAGGGGGGCTAAGAAGCCCTATTCTTGGTGGGCAAATCATGGGGCAACAAGGCCTCCTCTTCAGTAGTTAGCCATGAGGCTCCTCTCTCAGGTGACTTCATCCTGTTGTTGCGAGAGGAATTGGAGCACATATGGGAATTTGTATAGTGTGAAGAAGAGCTGGCTTGAGCAATCCAGGGTAGAGACAACGGTGTATGTGCACACCAACCTTCGTCTTATCTACAGGCAGAGGGAAGAGTGGTTGAGGGGAAAGACAAAGATGTGGGATGTCTTTGCTGATGATATGGGTCTGGACAACAGTGTTGAGTTGGCATTGGCCAACATGGATCTCAATGATCCAGTGCTAGATCCTGTTAGATTTGATGACTTAGAGGGGTCATCCTCCACACTAGCAGATGCCAAGGCGACTATGGATACATGGGTGGAGGAGGATGCAGAGGAGAGCAGTGGCGACCATGATGATGAGGACATTGATGCTGATTTTGATGCTGATGATGTGGATTGATGCCTTGAGGCTTGTATACCTGTAGTTGTTTTATATTTTCTATTTCTATTAGCCATTGGCATTGCACCAACACTACTTATGTAACACATTTTGATTTGATGACTTAATGAGAAAACTACAGTTGTCAGTGTGTTTATCTTACTATCTTGTAGTTGTAAGTTGTCTTTCATTTATGAATTATGAATCATGATTTTGTGCACTGACATGTATTTGAATTTTGTATGTACTATGCATGCTATAGATGAAGATCTATGTTTGAAATCAATAAATTTGTATTATTAATTAAAATTTGTGTAAGAAATATCTAATTTTTAATATATATAGATATATATCAATATAATTTAATAAAATAATATATAACGAATCCTACGTGTCCTGTTCCAGGGGGTCAACGTGTCCGAATTCGACACTCGAATTCTCTAATCCTGCGAATCCTGAATCCCCGTGTCAGGTGACTTAGGGTCCAGGACTAGAGTGACAATAATTGGTAACTTTGATATGCCTCTACAAAATGAAGCATGTTGCAAATGGAATCATTGAGAAGTGCAAGGTGTTGTTTGTGGTGAGAGAGGGCTCTACCAGAAAGGGAGTGGACTATGAGGAGACATTTGCTCCAGTCACCAAGTACACTCCTATTCCGGTCAATGATGGGATTGAGGATACATCAAATGAATGTGAAGCCAACTTTCCTTAATGAGATCATTGAGCAAGAAGTTTACATAGAGCAACTTTTGGGCTTTGAGGTAAGTTGGAAGGAGCCCCATGTTTACAAGCTCAAGAAAGCGTTGTATGGACTCAAGCAAGCACCAAGAGCATGGTATCCCAGGGTCATTGGATATTGTTGAGGATGGGATTCCCCAAAGGTGAAGTAGATCCTAACTTATATTATATATTTATTGGGATTGATCTGCTTATTTTGGGGCTATATGTATATGACTTGTTTCTTATAGGTGTAGAGAAGCTCATTTTAGGGTGCAAAATAGATATGGCAATTGAGTTTGAGATGAAGGGCATTGACATTATGGATTACTTCTTGGTTTTAGAGGTTTGGCAAAAACCAAGGTAGATATTCCTTGTGGAAGGTAAGTATGCAATTGAGATTTTGAAGAGATTTCAGATGGAGGGCTGTAGACTTAAGGCCACTCCCATGATCCCCAATTTGAAGAAAGTGACAACCTTAGATTAAGACGTGGTGGAACTATGTTGTACAAGTAATTGATAGGTTCCTTAATGTATTTGGTTAACACCATCCCACATATATGTTTTGTAGTGATCACATTGAGTTAGTTCATGGCAGAGCTAGGGAAGGAGCATTAGGTAGCAACAAAACACGTGCTTATGTATTTGAGGGGCACAATGTGGTAAGGTCTGAGAGATGTTGGAGATGATGAAGTGAAGGTTTGGGGGTATATAGACATAGATTGTGTAGTGTGTTTAATAGACAGGAAGGGCACCTTAGTGTGTTGGTTTAGTTTAGGATCGACAGTGAAGTCTTGGTTCAACAGGAGGGAGACTTTCGAGGCACTTTGCCCAGAAGAGGTAGAGTATATGGCAACTAGTATAACAAGTTGTGAGGGCACTTAAACTTTTACAAGTTACTTGCAGGATCACTAGATGAGGAGTTGGATCCCACGATGATCTGTTGTGACAATCGAAGTTGTATCACATTTTTCGAGAATCCAATATTTCATGATTGGTCCAAGCATATAGATATCAAGTATCATTTCATTTGTGATAGGATTTGCAAGGGAGGAGTGAAGCTCTAGTATATTTACATCTTATTAACAAGTAGTTGATATTTTGACCACGCTGTTAATAAAAGGGAAGTTTGAAGCATTCAGACGCAGACATGGGTTGGTCCACAACTCCATCCTTGCTAAGAGAGAGTGTTGATAAATATAGCTTGTGTAGGAGCTTTTTGTATATATTAGGTGTGAACGTGCAAGTAGTTGGAGACAACTTCTATTGACCACTTAGTAAAAGTTGGAAATAATACGTCTTGTAATTTCACTTAAATAAATACAAGGGAAAGTCAAATTTCCTAAATTCTTTTTAACCTTAGAAATCTAAATGGAATATTTTAGAGATTCTAGAGTATTAGTGAGCTAGATTTGTTCTAGTATTAGTCATACACCTCATTGTTGAGATAAGGTGGTTACTAGGATGAAGGAGATTAATTGCTAATATTTGGGAGATTAGTTGCTAATATTTGGGAGATTAGTTGCTAATATTTTGGAAATTAGTGACTAGGATTGAGGAGATTATCTATCTCTCTCAAATGATAAACTAGGCATGACGAGAAAAGTTGAAACACACCTTTTTGTACACCAAGAAGTCTCAAGAGGTCAAGAGAGATCAATTGAATAGATTTAGAGCACAGGAGAGGAGGCAAGGTCAAGAAGTAGGCCAAAGCAAGCAAATTCACAGTTGTACAACAAATAGATTCATCTCAGTAAGTGCAAACTTGATTTGTGTATGTTGAACAAATGTTAGTTTGAGTGCTTGTGGAGCTTTCCCAGTAAGCTTGGAATATTTAAATGAAAAGTTGTTTTAAGGTTATAATTATTGGTGTATTGTGTTATTGTTAAATTGGCTACTAGGGGCAAACTCCATGTGGGTCGGCTTATTTATGGCAGCTGATATTTTTATTGGATCCCTCTCGTCGAGAGGTGTAGGATTGATCCAAAGATCATCCGATTCCGATAAGTATTTATGGTGATATGAATTTATTTTGTTTATGTAATTACTATCAAGCCGACCAACTCTTATGTAGGCTCTAGAAGCTCAACTGACGTGTCTATTCATCATCCTCGTTTTTGGTATAAATAGAAGAGGATTCGATGTTATTTGCACACACACTCTTCATGTGATCTTCTCCTCACCACGTCTTGGGTTTTGGTGAACGAGAGACACACAAGAAGATGCATTGGATGATGCCATAGCTTATACTTGGATGATGCCCTAGCTATATACGCAGAAAACATGTTACACGCACAACATGCTCTATACTCTACACATAGGCATACATCTCAGCTAATATGGATCTATATGCAGTTGTGAAGCCAACATAATGAAGCAAAGGAACACAATCATATAATATGGATCTAGACGCAGTTATGAAGCCAACATAATGAAGCAAAGGAATGCAGTCATATAATATGGATCTATACACAGTTATGAAGCCAGCGTAATGAAGCAAAGGAATGCAGTCATATAATATGGATCTATACACAGTTATGAAGCTAGCATAATAAAGCAATCAAGGCAGCACATAAATAAAAGGAACGTAGTCATATAATATGGAGACAGTGATACGCAGCAAAGAAAACCTACGTGGACAACCCTATCAATATACGTAGTTCATAATAGATGAAATACGTGGGCATTTCACGCTGTAGAATGCTGTCATGGAAATGACTTACACGCAGTCCATACAACGCACTCATGTGAAATGGTTCCGTCCACATTACAGTGACATCGTAGCTCATAATTTGACTTTTGCATCACTCACGGTAGCATAACATTCATCTATATAGTGGCCTGTGATTCATTTCATAACTATCTCTGCGGTTACAGTAGCGAAATTATATTACTATATACCTGCACATTACAGTGATATGGGTCGTTTATATAGTGGTCTGTATATGGCTCACTCTATGGTATAACTGACTTTATGGTTTGGTTTTTCTATACAGTAGTGACTCGCTCTATGTGAAGTAGTGATCTAAGAGACTATACATGACAACAGGGCAGTGATTTATATTAAGGGTACAAGGACACACTGTTATAAGCATAGAACACTTCCTAAAAACACTGTAATGTTGTGCGTTGTCCATACAACGCACAACATTTACACGCAGTCCATACAGTGCACAGTAATGGTTATATATATTATATATATATATTATATAATATTATATTATATATACGCTAGACTGTACATATGATGGGCAGTAATGTAAACATTGGATGATATATGCTGCAATACATAGGTTATATATATACGCTGAAAATGTATATATGCTGGGCAGGAGTGAGAGCAAAGGCGTAGCATAATGATGATGCACATTAGCAAGAGTAGCAGCATGATGATGGATAAGATCATGGACATGGGCAGCAGGATGACTATCATGATTAGTGCAGTGTGGTGCAGTACACTGTAAGGTACCGCAAATGGATGAGATGCAGAATGATGATAGGTGAAGGAGTCACCTTGAATATCAGTTGAAGCAGGATGTCTTCAACTGATCTCATCGTTATAGGAGATGATCTATGCTTAGATCTAGATAAGTCAAAGTGTTGACTTCTATTGTAAATGTACTCTCTCTCTCTCT
>APFE030967131.1:5187-33849 GCA_000404065.3 Pinus taeda
ACCAGAGGGACTTGATCTCACACTTAAAGATGAAGGTGTTGCTCGAGCTTTCAAACAGGCGGGTTGCTGGAGGTTTTGTGAAAAACTGAAGGGCGGACATACAGAGGTAACCAAAGCTTTTGCTCTAAACTTTAGCGGCTTGAATTCTAAAGTTGCATTATTAGAAATCCCTGTATCTCCGCAAGCTATCTCTGCTGTCATCGAGATCCCAAGGAGTGGTTAGGAGTGGTTTAAAAACTACAAGTTTGATATAACTCCATGTAAGGAGTTTCTGAAAGATCAATATGCCAACGAGGACCTTTCTAAGGCAATACCCAGGCATTATATTAAAGAGCATTATGCTCTGCTTCTCACAGCCATTCAGAAGTACCTCACATGCGAGGGAAGGTACACTAAAGTATACTCCTACCATTTCAAACTTTTGTTACATTTCACAGAAAAGACGTCCATAGATATTCCTTTCTATTTGTTTAGGAGTCTAGGCAAAATGTGTGACAAAGTTCAGTTTAAAAGGGATAATTATGAGACATCTCTCTTCCATCATGGTTTAATCAAGCTACTGGTGTTAGATAGCCTGCATAAAATCGGGAGGGATTGGGACTCTTTCATTTTCATGTCGGGTTTCCAAAGCAAAACCGGTTTTACCCCATTACCAGACAGAGAAAAAGAAGGAAAGACTCAAGAGTCTACAATGGTTGAAGAGCCTACATTGGCTGAGCCTAAGAAGCAGGCTAGAGACCGAAAGAAGCCAAAGAATAAATCAAAGAAATTAGGGAAACCCGTAGTCATTAAAGAGACACCAAAACCATCCACGGAGAAGATGAAATATCAGAAAATTACATCTAAGCCAAGTGAAGTTACACAAGAAACCAGGATCAGAACAAGGAGCCAGTTGAGCAAAGAAAAAGGAAAGTCAATTGCAGTAGAAGAGAGCCCTATGTCAAAGGCTAGTCTTAAAGATTTGCTAGAGGCAATTGACTTTGAACAAGCCACGTCAGTACAGGTGGAGCCCGTGCCCATTGACCTTACACAATCATCTCCTGATAGCTCTAAGAAATCAAAAGCCTCAAAAAGGCTAAGATTCGAGGAGGCTGGGAAGGAATTCATGGTCAAGCCTCGAAGGCCAATCACTAGAGCTCAAGCACAAGCAGCAGAACAAATCCCAAAGGGTGAGGAGACTGCCAAAGTAACCACAAAGCAAACCAAACCATTGCCTAAGATAGAGAAACCAGAAAAGGAAGAAAAAACAGAGAAGGCAAAGAAGGCAGAAAAGGCAGTGAAGGCAGAGAAAGTACAGGAAACCAAAAGAATAATCTATACCAGAGAGCAGACCAAACAAAAAGGAAAGCAGGTAGCTCAGGCCAAAGAAACAAAGGAGAGCAGAAAGAAAGAGGTAAAGGAAAAGGCTCCTTTGGTTAAGAAAGATAAAACCTCATCCACCAAGGAGAAATGGGAAGCAGCTGACAAGGAGATGGCTGATTTAGAAAAGACAGTATCAGAGATAGCAGCCATGGAGAGTGAACTTGCAAAGCTGAAGGCTCAGCTAGGCAAGTTAGCTGCTAAATGAATTAAATTTCAACATTGCACCAAGTTTTTTCATGTTTCTTTTTAAGTTAATTAATGTTTTTGAGGCATGTATTAAAGAAAGGAAAAGTAAGCAATTTTGGAACCAAAGATGAAGCTGTAACAGTCTAAAATAATTGAAGACTGTGATTTTGCAAAAAACAGCAGTTTCGTAGCGCGCTACGAAACTGCTGTAGGTGACTGTTTTTAAAGGAAAATTCGGAAACAATGCTGAGGTCATCAAATTTTGTGGAGAAAGGCTTCGAGGATGGAAAGGAAATCACCATGGTTGCTTAAGCCTTCAAAGGTTGACAAATGTAAATCTTATTGCATAAAGGTAAAATCTTTTGTCTTTACCAAGTTTTCATAAAGTACCTTTATGACCGCAGAATTAGGGTTTCTGGTAGGATTACCAGAATTTTGAGTTCAACACCTGGCAGTATTCGTGAAGCATCCAGATTATTCAGGCATATGGTGTTATGGTATGGTCATTAAGGTCATTATACAGCTTCAAGCATTTTGGTTGGAAAATGAACATGGACTAAAACAGGGACCGGGAAAACAGAGGATATTTCTTCATCAAAGGCTGAGTCAGCAACACACTCAGAATCCAAGGCAGCCAATACAGCGAATGCTCCTCAAGATATATTCCAGCTCCTACAGGAAAAGCACAGCTGTCAGAGATCAGGAGAGAATCATGCAAACGAGGAGATGGTAGCAGAATTTGATTAGAACTAGGACTTTTTTGTATTAAAAGCACAATACCCCTGTATTTAGTAAATTAGTTTCAATATGGATAAGGTAGTTAATTATAGATTTTCGAGCTCCCCTCATGCTGGAGGAGGAGACTCAAGATAGCTCAGTTTTATTTTCTATAAATAGGAGAAGCTCTGATGTATCAAGGGTTGGAGATTTTTATGAAAAAGACAGAGTTCTCATATTGGTGTATGTAAAGTTTTCTTTTCATAGTAATAGAAAGCATATTGTTGTTTCTTCCCAAGATTCATCGTGTGTCCCAAATGTTCAGAATGTGTGTGTTTTGGTTCTATGTATCTTATTTTACAATTCACTAGATATGCAATCACTCTGAATTCATCATTGATGCTCAGACTTCCTGTGTATGTCTTGTTGAGTTGCAGTCCTTCTTAGTTGATGTTTTGAACAGTGAGACATTATATGCCTTGGTTTCTATGATTCAGTAATTGCTTGTTTACTGTAGAAATGTACAACTCCATGAGCCCAATGGAAGAAGCCTTGATTTTGTTGTTCCAACCAGTTTAAAATTCATTCACTGTTGTAAAGAGTTAGCCATCTTTTTGCCCTTAAATGCATATCAGAATTTGTGAGAGAGCCCTCTCAGGTTAGGGAGGCTAATCCCTAGCTAAAAGCCTGGTTTGAAACAGTTGCATGAGATCTTACTAAGTAGCAGCCCTTAGTACATGGTTTTGTGACAACACTTCCCTTCGATTGCAAAGTTATACCCATACCTAAAATCCTCTTCTTGATCTTGGTTCTTATGCTTCTCCTTTTCTTCTAAGCTAAAAAATCAAAAAAGCATTACCTCCCTACAACCATAAATAGATAAACAATTTTTCCTACACTATCTTTCAAGCTCCACAAGAGGAATACTAAACCATTCTTGGGTTGTTGCTCTCTCTCCAATCACCTTAGCAACATCTTGATTTGGACCAGATCCATCTTTTATGTCTGTAAGATTGGATTCAGAACTATCAACGTCCTTCAATGGTGGGGCATCTCCACATATTGAATGAAAGGGAGGGACACCTGAATTTCCAAACCGAAGGAAGGTAGCTCTCTGTCCATTCACATAATGATATGAAAGGAGAAATAAGTCTAACCAAACTGGAGAACTTTCATCACTCTCTCCTGCAAGGACGCCATAATATAAATGTAAAAGAAATCACAAAAACATCCACACAATCATTACACTAATTATGATATATTTTTTTAAGAGTAAAAATTTCCATCCACCTTGCTAATTCATGACAAATAAGGGGCTTGATCTTAATACATGATATATTTTCATCATTAGTATCCTCAACATGTTCTATTATTTAAAGTGAGATTTCATGAATTGGTAGGCATGTTTTTCCACATTTTTGTTTTTATATCCCACATAATTGGAATCCTGCTACATTTGACCTCCTCAAATTCCCAAGGCTACATGTATTAAAGAGGTTACAAAACACTAATGATATGTTCATTTGCCATAAGTTCTTCTCATTTTTTGGATGAATTCTGTGGAAATTTTATTCATGCCAATTATGTGGCAGGAAATAATCTTCCGTTATTATTTTTTATCATCTCTTGTTTATGAGTTAACATGCTTCTATTGTATTAGTTCATTATGACTATTTCATGTAAAGATCAAGTTGAGTGGGTTTTACATTTGATTTCCACTGTAGTCAAAAACTAAATATATAAGTTTTCTTTTAGGTTGAATGATGGGACAACACACTTTTATTTCCACTAGTTTTCTCTTTTTCATATACTATCACAAGTGAACAAATATAAACTCACTTTTCTTTTTACCTGGATAAGCAAATGATGACAACATTGTATTTTGTAGTGACAAGGATGACTATTTATTGGAGCTAGATCATGAGCCCTTCAATTCATCCTTTCATTACCCAACATGACCATCTCCTATTGGTAACAAAGTACAATTTCTGAACGAACATTTGTCTTCAATACCATTTCATGATAAAGAAAGAACACACCATTGTTGGATTTCCTTTAGCACACAAATACCAAAGCCATGTCATTTTTGTTTCCTTGGTTAATATATTGCTTCATTGTGTTTGATAGTTAATTCATTATTATTCTACCCCAATAAATCTCTATCAAATAGCAGAGAAGGATGACTTGGCTATTTTAGAGATATATAATATGAATTAATTAAAAATTCACATGGTTATTTTGATTCTCATATTTCTATTTCACTTCTTTAGAGAAGACTATATAATCAAATACCAACTAAACTCAAACCAAACTAAAATAGGGAATCCTAGTCATGAAGATGTTTCTCTCTCCGTACATTATAATGACATCATTCTTTTGAATTATACTCGAAGTTCACTCATAATAACCTGGATTTATATATTTCTTTTAGCACCAAATTGAAGTCATGGTAAAGATATGAATATCCCATTAAATATGACCTAAATATGATCTAAAGAATACCACCTTTATTCTGAGCACGTGGAAGACTAATTTCTGAGGTGTGGAGTTTTATTAGAGGCATTGTTTGTTTATTTGTTTTGATTAGAAAATGGTTTTCTCTTGCTTTTATGTGACTTTCAATTTATCGTGTCTAGCATGTTGAGAAATGGGAAAGAATAATATGTGACATTTATCTTGTAGAAATTGATGTTGAATGAAAGGATAAAGAGTTCAACTAAGCTACAATCCGCGTTGGTAAAGGTAGAGGGACATCTTAAAAAGTTACCTAAGAATATACCATATACATAGTTTGAACATAAGTAATATATTGCTTTTTCATTTGCAGATGTGTTCCTTTTTCTATCCAAGATATCACAGTAAGACAAATATTTATATTGTAGAAATTATTAGAGGACCTCATTGAGGTCAATTTTTCTGATGTTCTACTTGAATGATACATTCTCATGACAGGAAGGCTTTAAATATGAATTAATATGTTATCAAAACAAATTATATTCAAATTTTATACATATAAAAGATAAAATCAAATGTCAATTCTTCATTTGATTGTTACTTGACTCTGGTGTGGGCAGGTTACATGAAATGTGATCGGAAAAAGGATGGGAAGGCAATATAGAGATCATGTCTTGGATATGATTCATTTGTTGTTGGAGATCCTTTAGCAACTTCAACCATCGACTTTGGAAATGTTTCTAGTACATATTCCTATGGTTTTTAATGTTGTGATTCTTTCACCTCATGGTTATTTTGGGCAACCAAATGTTTTAGGAATGCGTGATAAGATTTTGATGGATAGGTAAACAATCTTTTTATAATTGCAATGTCTATTCCATTATATCCTCTCTCTACTGTTTGATTGTATTTTTAATGTTTATTTCGATTTTTCTTTGTATTTTAACTATAAAATTGAAAATACTTGGTATTATGTCTGTTTAAACAACAACCAAAGCTTGAATATGGAATTAATATTACACGATATTGATTGGAATCCTTTTAACTGTTTTGTATTGAAATATTTTCATGATTATTAGAAAACTTTACTTTCATGTTGTTATTTGAGAACATGTTGTTTATAAACTTGACCAATTCCATGCATCAGACAACAAATTGTTGTTGCAAATAAAATGACAAGGATTAAACATCACACCTTAGATTATTTGTTTTAACAAGTTATTTACAACTTGAGCTTTTTAGCATGTAACTTAGTTGGTATGATTGTGCCTAATCTTTCCCTGAAGGTTGAATACTAAGTTACTAAGGTGTTCTTTTATATGGTGACCTTAATTTGTTTATACATGTCATATGGCCAGATAGTGGCCACTATCACTCAACTGAAGAAAACTTGTTAGAGTTTGTTTGTCTTAAGGGGAAGAATGGCTTTAACATTGTTGATTTTGAGGTATATGTATTATAAATAATGTATAGTCTACTTTCATTTATATTCTATTGTTCATCGCCTTTCATCTCTTAAACTCTGCATTCTAGTGTTAAGTGGATAAATCGTTCTTGCAGAGAAGACCGATCTCCCTAGTATCAATTGATATCTAGCAACAAATAGGAAAAGAAAATCTAATTTTATCTAAACATATTACGATTCATTAATAAAAACTAAGAGGTGTTTTAGACCCTACCTTAAGTCCAACGCTAGTTTGTGGCAGCCTTGCTCCAACAGCTTCAAAGAGTTTCCTTTTTAATAACCCGCAAACACAAACAAGCACACATCAAAGAACACCTCCATATCTAATATAATAAATCATGTTCATCATAGTGATCAAGGAGTCTATGAAATAAACCATTAAGCACAGCTCATTGAGAAAAATAAACTTGATTGTATTAACTTTGAAAAAGAAGAACTTTACAACCTTGGTGCCTTGATGCTGTACATGTTCTTCCCAGGGTCCAAGCAGGAATATCCTATACTTTTAGAAGCCTCACTCTCTTCCAAATGAGATCAAAAGGTATGTGATCTTTCCTCTCAAAAGCTCAATTAGGAAGACTAAGTTCCAGCAACATTTACCCTAAAGAATATTCAGCTTTCAACCTGCAAGTAACCAGCCCAAAGTTTCATTTTATAGTGCAAGGGAAGGAGGTTACAGGTCCACCATTGAAGGGATAGAGTTCTCCTTCGAGGGGATAAGCTCCTCACATCAAGGGGTTAGCTCCTTAAGGAATGGGATGCATGAACCCTCAAGGAGTGAACTTGCCAGTGCAAGATTCCCTCTAGAAGCTTCCAGAATTGACTCAAAGTGAGTTTTTAATAATGTACTTGCGCCTTTTTAACTTTTACAGGGGTTCGCACCCATAAACACAGATACAGAGCGATCAGGTGCAAAGGGGGACATGACCAATGGGTGCGGTACCACAGGTAATGCTAAGAGAAAGTGCGAAACCAGAGTTTTAGGGATTTTAAGGACTTTCTCTCATTTTCAAAGCTTGATATGCAGAGCTAAGGTTTAAGACTTGCAAAGGAGGTATGTATGAGTGGTGATAGACTCATATTGATTGAAGAAAGTCAAAGTGACAATTTTTGTGCAACAGATTGCCCCTTAAAGTGTGAAATCTGTAATAGATGAGGATGGTTTTGTCATCTACGAAGAGTGAAGTGCTTTATCATTTCAAGGATCTTCCTGTGGATACCACGATTGGAACCTGTAAGAACATGCAATGCGATATATATATATATATATATTATTATATATATTATTATATATATTATATATATAGATATTATTATATAATATATTATATATATATATATATATATATTATATATCTATATATATTATATATTTATATATATATATTATATTATATGAACATATCATCGCTGAGGTAGGCATTCCCATACTCAGATCAAAACTGACTAGAAACTATCTAAATTGTTCTGATACAAGAATAATTTTGTAATACATCACAAGTATAGACATATGTAGACACAGTATGCATGCAGCCATCTGTTTATGAATAGTCCACTGTATAATGAATAACAAAATTCCTTGCAGCGTGGATGGTGGAAACTAGATCCAGGGTCTTCATTTCTGCTTCCCGAACTAGTACGATTCTATCCATGTGAATGAATATGTCGAAGTCAAACATGGTAGAAACCACTTGATTACCAGTCAATGATGTTAACTGTTAACAAGTGTGAGAGGAACCACCAGTAATGTAAATGGCCCTCAAAGTACTCAGTACAATCCATGAAATGTGAATAGATGAGTCGATGTCGAACATGTCACAAAATCCTTTGATCGAAGGTCAATGATGCAACCTATCGTCAAAGGAGAGAAACTTGCCATTAAGGCATGTAGATTCCAAGGTACTGATGATTTCTAGATCATCTTTCTAGATAATGAGTTGGAGTCGATAAAAAACGATCCGTCGTAGGCAAGCCCACAACACGAAATCATAGATCAAGTTTCGAAGAAATGTATTTCGCAAGGACTAACTCAGGGATGGTCAAGACGGATGACAGATATTTTGAAAATGAATGGTTTATTTTCACTGACCTCTTGAACACATAACGACACTACAAATGGTTTGGTGACAATTGACCCAAAGTTAATACCCAAAAAATAGCTTAAGACTTTCAATATGGTTTGATTAAAGTTAGGCAAAGGATTTTCCAACCCAGGTGAACAAAAAGTGTCGTGTTCAAGAGTGGTTAACTGCTTTTCAAAAGATGAAGTATAACAAACAGGGTCATTTTTCTCTCTTTTCCCCCACCATTTCTGGCAAGTACCTCCTTATTTTTTACAAGCTTGAGGAGGATAACATTTGCTTGATTATAAGCTCATCCTTTAGATGAGTCCAACTTAGTTTAAAATTCGAACCCTAAGAAGGAGTGGTCTGTTCCTGTTTGAAATTGAATAGGTCCTTTACTGTTAAATTTTAACGAGTCCAGTATAGGAGAAACTCGGTGTTTTTCAATTTTAGGGAGTCAGAAAAAAAAAACTTAAGAAAACTCCATGGTTGTTCTTTTTCGTAAATTTGTGTCTCCCAAGCCCAAAAAAGTATAAAATAATACTTGAGAGAACCACTTGACCATTACGATCAAGGAGTACTTTTCATAATTAGTGCCTTCAATCTGAAAAAGTAAAAAAGAAACTGAAAACACATCGTTTTATTACCAATATCAAACTTGAAACGACATAAATCCGACAATCTTTTCATGTTTTATATGGTCAGAAAAGAGATGTAAGTGGACCGTCCTTTTAATTCCGTTTTAACAAGTTTAAAAAGAAAAACTCCGCAATCTTTTCATATTTTACGAGTCAGAAAAGAGCTTAAAGAGGACTCCTATGTTTTTTGTTGAAAATGATCAGTTCTCCCTGAAAACCCAATATTCTACACAAAAACTCAAAACATTACTCATACCTGTTTAAGATAAATAAAAATGCATCAAAAGTGACATTTTTAAAGTGAAAAATAAACAAATTAAAAATTCATTTATTTAAAAAATCTTATAAAAAGGGCTTTTGTAAATTCATTTTTACCGTTTGAATTCAGAGTGAAAAGTAAGAGCTTTTGGTAAGAAAACTTCCTGTGAAGATTGCGGAAAATCCAACTGCTGGAATCGAGAACCGTCCTCTTCAGGTAATCCACATCATCCCTGACTTGCATTTCATCCATTTCATTTTCATTTTTAGGGCTTTAAAATTCATTTTTTAGGGAAATTTTGGTTAAAAAATCGCTCGCGATGGTTGCGCAGGTGCACCATGTGTACCCTGCGAACCCTGACTTTTTTGTACAAAAGAAAGAGTCGAGGTCCCACACTTGCCATTAAGGACAAGTGTGAACCTACGCATTGTCCCTCACCTGGTGGGTGCGGACCCCGCAAAACACTTTTGAAACCCTATCTTTTTTCATTTCCGCCCAAATGTTTTGAAATTACAATATTCTAATCCGCCTATTTTTCAATGTAGGTACACAAGGTGCTTGTTTGGTGGGAAAGGGAACACGAATATGTGGATCAAGCCACATTACTCCATCCACCTTCGATACAGGCATTAAGAGCATGCGGGCTATTGAAATTTTGGGCCATACCTAGCATGAGGGCTCAGGTAGACTTTCTACAATGGTTGGTTGACAGGTGGAGCACACAGGGCTAGTGTTTCATAATTGGTGGTCATCGGCTTGAAATCGATCTAGAGGACATGACTGGTTTTCAAAAGAGAGGTGAAGGATTATCTCTATTCTGGTCTAGGCCAGGTGGCCAATCTATCGCCAGTCTCTGACTAGAGTTTTGCAATGTCCAAACTATGGACAAACAGATAGATGTTAAGACCATCTCCCGTCCTGAAATTAAAGTGATCACATTTACTATCACCAGATTATGTGGGAGCATAGCATTGCATCTAGCTACCAGCTCCCAAATGCGCATGGCAGTAGACTGTTTCTGAGGCACCATATTCAACCGGTGCGATGTTGTGTTGGCCAATGTGAAAGGCCAACTGACTAGGGCAAAGAACGAACCACTAAAGAACTTTGGATATGGTTTCTTAGTTGTGAGCTTTGGCCTAGAGAGGGTACCTATGCTGGTTCCATAACAACTCTCCGTTGAGGTTGGAATTCCCCGAGATCCTAGGATTATGCGCTGGGTTGCAGTCATGACCCGTCATCCCAAGGAGGGGATTGAGGTTGTTCGATTCCCACCTGAGTATTTTCGTTGGTTGGGAAACCAAATTTTCATGATATAGGACTTTCCATATGCTAGGATGGATTATCGTGGTGATTTAGACATGGCTCTTCGACCAGGAGAGCAATGGGATGATACAGGAAAAATTATTTTCAACATTTCCTATTTTTTTAAACTAATTTTTTGTTTTTGTTTTTAAATCGTCCAAAAACTAATAGTAAAAGTTTTAAATGTAGATGTGGGTCCACGACGACCAGCCGCTCTCCTGCCCTATGAGAGAAGACACCCTGCTGCAGTGGCACCAGCCCCACAGGACCAATCAACAGAGACCTTGGCCAAATTGGAGAATCATCTAGAGCGCTTGACAGTAGATATCCCAGAGACTAGTATAGATGATATTCCTCTTAGGCTTTAGTGCTATGTGATTGGGGTCCCAGGACCTTTTAGGAGGTTCTGAGACCCTAATCGTAGCCCAAGCAGTGGTTTCTTATCGTGATCATCATCAGGGATAGGATGATCTCCCTTGTAGACTTCATATGACATTTATATCTTTTTGTGCTATCACTTTTGCCGATCATCAGGCATTTTTCAACCTATGGTCAAAGACGATGTATATTTGACACACTTTTATGCTATGATATATCAGTATTACTGGCTATCTTCTATAACATATTTATTGAATGTTTTTAAATTTACTATCTCGATTATTGCAAATGTCTATTTAACATTTGAGAAGCAACTACATTTGTTAATGTGTTTAAATATCTTGCAATATGTTGATATTCAATGTAGTCAAATTCACCTTCCAAGAGACGAACTCTCAAAAATAACCTTAATAATACTGGATTTCTAATGGCATAAACCTTGTTAAGTTGTAATACAACGAGTTCAGAATCTCACCTTATAATCAAACTCTGAATCCCAAATGAGATGGATTCAGATAATAACTCAATCACTGCACTATACTCTGCAATGTTATTTGTTGTTTGACCAAGGCTTACCCCATGCATAGATACTAACTCGTCAGAGGGTGAATAGATAACCCAAGCCGCGGAAGAAATATTTTGACTACTACGACAAGCACCATCAACAAAATCAATGTATGTTTGAGAAGATGCTGACATCTGCAGTATCAAGAGTAAAACCAAGATAAGCAGGAATAATGATAAAACACGCTCTAAACTAGGCACACTTTCTGATCTAAAACACACCAACTAGAAAGAAACTATTCTAACAAAATTCTCCACACCAAACTCTAAGCATAATGTCTTTTCAGATAAATCCCATTTCTGGGTCTACCTAAAGAGACACCATCAAAATCTACTAATTCATAGGCCCCTTTGGCCAGCTTTCGCTTAACAACTAAAGGACCATGCCACATAGGTACAAATTTTCCAACCCCTAGCTTATCGTTAGCTTGATCGTATAATAAAACTAGGTCTCCTTTCGAAAAATTACAAGGTGTAACATTTCGATCATACTGAGCTTTTATCCGTTTTGCATGAGTCTCAATTGCTAATGCAACATCACGTCGATTCTCATCTAAGAAATGTTTTCCTCTTCAGAAGTGGCTGGGAGTAATTCTATGGCTATTTGCAATGACAGAATTTCACATTGAATGGGTAACACTGCTTCCAACCCGTAAACAAGCTGAAAAGGAGTGAAACGTGTTCATGTTTTGACTGAGGTTCCGTACGCCAAAAGCGTTGAAAATAACATGTTATGCCAATTTGACCGATGAATACCAATGATTCGTCGGATCATGGTAACTAGAACTTTGTTGATTGCTTCAACCAGACCATTAGCCTATGGGTAATATGGAGTAGAGCTATCATGACACAGGCCAAGTTGATTTGTTAGTTCAGTCATCATGATTTTTCAAAAATGACTCCCATGATCAGTGATAATCGCTTGAGGAACACCGAACCTAGCAATTATATGATTGAAAATGAAAATAGTAGCAGTTTTTTCCATCTGCCGAAAATGTAGGCATCGCCTCGACCCACTTGATAAAATAATCTACCGCAAGGTTGATATACACATGCCCCCTGGCCGAGTGAGGGTTACATGAAATAAAATTGATACGTCATTTTGTGAAAGGACCAACGACAATTATAGGGTGGAGAGGAGTAGGTGGAGCACACATCTTTCGATAAAAAATTTGGCAATTGTGGCATTTCTAGGCTGCATTGATACAATCTTTAAACAAGGATGGCCAGAAATAAGCAGCACGCAATATCTTTTGGGCTGTGGCATACCCAGACATATGAACACCACAAGCTCTAGAGTGACAGTCATTAAAAACCTTTTCAGCTTCCTCACAAGTTAGACAACGACGGGAAACAGAATCCACTCCACGACGATAGAGTGTATCTCTAATAATTCTGTACTATTGGGATTGGAAACATATTTTCCTTCACCGCGATCGTGAGCTTTCCGGTCGAAAAGATTGGGTTTGGAGATAGAGAATTATATCCCCATACCATGGATCGAGAGTATTGATAAGAAACAAAGATTCATCCGCAAGGGACTCTTCTGCCAAAGCAAGGTTTGTTTTTGACTAACACTAGGATCTAGAAAGCCATTTGATGAGGAAGACGAGGTGTACTATTTTCTAAATGAAAGATTATAAGATTGGAATCCTGAATATCAACAACTCCTATTGCAGACAATAGCAATTTACGCTGTGCTGGACATGCTTGCAGTACCTCCAAAGGCGACATTGCTGAAGGGGATATGTCTAAATCTTCAACAATGTTATAGTTCTGAGCAACTCTCACATGTGGATTGAAAGCTGACTTTCGAAGTATACCTTTAGCAGGCGGTTTGATTACTAAGTCTGGATTCGGTTTCTTGATTTGTAGCGGATCGGAACCAGAAGGAGTTGAAGTTGATGGGTTTGAATTAGAAGATTCTGGTTCCTTACCACCAACAGGATTCTTACTTCCATAATTGTACGATTGCATCGCAATCCTGACATGGGACATCATCATAATTGGTTCTTCTGAGGCATTAGAGGAAGAACCTATCATCTTACTATCTTGACTAGAAAAAGGATCCTTCAAGATAGCAGGCATTTGAGAACCTTTGACGATTTTTCTAACCTCAGCTCGATGTGGACAATCTCTTGTAAAATGATCCTCATCACAGATGAGACAAGGATAGTGAGGTTTACATTTCTCGTTAGTAGATTCAGTCTTTTTTGGTTTCTCTTTTGTGTTTTATTTATTTTTCTTCTTCGCTTTCTTTTTACCACTAGATTTTGATTTGGCTGTAGAAGATTCTATGACATGAATATCGACAGGAACTTCGGGGGAAGCTTCTCCTGTCGAGGAATTTGGTAAAGTTATTATAGGAGAAGAATTCTTTGCAGATTTCTTCTTACTCTTGGTATTAACTAAACCAATCATACCATCAATGGCATGAGACCCTGAAGGACTTGGATTTTTCGTGTAAAGTACCCTACTGCGTATAAACTAAGTCAAGGTACTGAGCCTGAGCAATTACTTGCTCCTTAGTAACTACTCCTGCCTTAGCTACATCCTCAGTGATTTTAGGTAATAATGATTTAACAAACCATTCTGCCAAAATTTGATTCGGGATAAAAACTTTCACTAAACGTCATTGACGTCACCATTCATGAATATGGTTTGATATATATGTAGATGTTGATTGTTTTAATGAAGTTAATAATTCCATGCCATTGTCATATCGGACAGGCAACTAAAAATGAGTTAAGAATGAAGTAGCTAACTAACTAAAATTATAGAAAGAACTTCGTGGCAACTCAATGTACCACTTAGCCGTGAGACCAATTAGAGTGCGTTGAAAAAGCCTTAAGTGAATTGAATCATCTATAATGGAATTTGATGCACACCAGAGGTCATAAGTCGTCACATGATTCGACGGATCCTCTCTTGGCTTACCTTCAAACTTTAGAATATCACTGGGCAACTTATTAGGCATTGGCAGCCAGTATGGAAGATAATAAATTGGATCGTTCGTAAGGCGTGACAAGTCAGGTAAATCCAAAGTTGCGATGAATGGTAATTGATGGTTAGGGTCACGAAAACCTTAGGTCACAAGACTAGCTCTAGGAGGAGGATATCTAAGATAACCTGGAATTGGATTGGCATTAGGAATGTTATATCCTCCTGGAAAACTAGGATTAACCGGACCAAACTGGGGTTGTTGAGGTTGAGGTTGCTGATATGTATACCAAGGTTACGGTTGATACTGATAAACTGGGGTTTGCACAGCAGGACCTTATTGATACTGTCCCTGGTACGATTGATATGTAAATTGAGGTTGACTTGTGACATCTATACTTGGACCAGGTTGTCCTACAGGCATCTGAACCAAAGTCTGAATTGTAGGTCCAGACTAGGCGAAAGAGGTCTGAGGAGTTGATACAGGAACAGTAGAAATTGGAGCTATCGATACTCCAGAAGTAGGTGGGGTAGATTGAACAGAAGCTGCAGTAGTTGCAGTAGTCGTTTGAGGGGAGTTCAAGGTGAACTAGGCCCAAACGGATGAGCTGCACCAGGTGCAGAAGTTTGAATAGTGGACTGGATGGGTTGTTGGGTTGAACCAAAAACCATAGGTTGTCTAGGTTGAGATGACAACTGCACATTGGGTTGCAAAATCTGTTGAGTTTGAGATGGATCCCACACCATATTCATTCCGGGGTAAGGACCCATAACAGGTTGAGCATATGGAGAACCATAACTAGGTTGAGTGTAGGATTGATAATTGAAAGGTACATTTACAGTTCCTTGAACAAATGGTTGACCAGAAGGTGGTTTGAAACCTAGAGATGGGTACTGACCTTGAGGTTGATAACCTTGAGGCACGTATTGATACTGGGGTTGACCTTGAGGTATATATTGATACGGGGATAGACCTTGAGGCATATGTTGAGTCTGAGGTTTACCTTGAGGCATATATTGAATCTGGGGTTGACCTTGAGGTATGTACTGTCCTTGAGGTTGCCCCCTAGGCAGAATTTGACTGCCTTAAGGTTGCCCCCTAGGCGGTATTTGACTGCCTTAAAGTTACCCCCCAGACAGTATTTGACTACCTTGAGGTTGCCCCCCAGGCGGAATCTAACTACCCTGAGGCTGCCCACCAGGCAGAATCTGACTACCTTGACGTTGTGGATTTGGAATAGCACCAAACATCATAAGAATCTCTTCTACGCTCAATGGTGAAGTTCCATTATGACCAGTTGATACCCCATGCTCGATGGGTTGAGGAGACGCTCCTGAAAAAGTACCAGAAACTCACTGATACCCAGAAGGAACAGAAGGACCGCCATATAAAAAAGTTTCTGGATTATGGGAAAACATGGATGATCGGTTTGACATATTCGAAGGAGGATAATAACCTCTGGGCATAGGATGAAAAGGAATACGAGGTGGTGAAGCAGCGAGACCCGAATTTTCTAAAAAGTTCTTCAAAGATACGTACGAAGCGTCACTTCGAAAAGGACTATAAAAGATAGAGTCATGCTCCCTAAGTTCTAAAGTTGGTTGACTTTCAGGGAGAGATATACCTTCGTCCGGACTAATAAGTTCTTCAATAGAAATGAGTCCAGAAGGAAGATTTTGGGTAATGATACTTCCTACCCTGGGTGAATTAGGACCACTAGAAACTGGAGAAGCAAATCCTAAGGATGGAGTAGCGGCAGGTTCAGTTTCAGGTTTAGAAATTTCAGGTTCCTCAACTAATTCACTAGTAGAAGAAAAACTACCAGTAACTTTGGAAAATGAAATTGGTTCAGAAATATACTCTGTTGCTGGAACGTGATAATCAGGGTAAATAATTAAAGGTGATTCTACGGCCTCTGGTGACCCAACTCTACTTTCACTAGGTGTGGCAAGAGTTGTTAGCCCTTCAAGCTGACTTGGTGTATATTCAGGAGGTTGCCCCTGAGGTCTACGGGATTGTCTCACTAATTCAGCCACGATTAATTAATTAATTACTTCACACGAAAACAAAGAAAATCTCGAGAAAAACACCTAAAGTCTCTAAAGAACCAATCAATTGAATCAATCTAAGAGGTCAAACCACACACAAACAATATTTTTCTGTACCGAAAACACTAGTTGGTGATGAAATCCAACCTCGCAGAATTCAATATAGAATGGCGGTTGGAACAGTTACCCCGACAACCTGATTAATGTAATAGACTGGCACAAGTTTCTCCACAAAACCATATCGAGTGAAGATAGCCCCCCAGAGAGTCTAAGTGAGTCTAGTCGACGTCTACTCCAGGTACAGTGGGATCTTCCCTCAAGAAAGAATCCTATAGATTATGGCCACTAAGGTTACCAATGGAAATAAAATATACCTGGGAGAATTGTCTACGATCCGATACGCACGCAAGGGCAGAGTAGCAAAGCTCAATCCCCTTGAAGGCTCCTTGACATAATCCAAGGTTTACCAACAAGTGACCCCAGGCTCGTCGACAATGGTCAATCCAAAGTTTACCATTTTTAATACGTGAATATCTGCTATCGTTACCAATGAGGAAGGATTGATTACCTCACTGATTCAGATATTATCTCATGATTGACTCCTTTAAGAGGAGCTTCCCAGAGCATACATGTAACAATTGGATTTTTTTCTACCGCAAGATAGACTACTTGTCTGTTTTAACTATCTTGGAGAGTTAATTACTCCCTACTCCAAGATACTAGCCTAAGCTATGTTGGTGATAAGAGCCCTAGAATAAAAAGATTGCTAGAGGAATTTTAATTAAGCGTTAATTTTATTGGTTGTTTCTCAAGTCAAAAGGTATGGAGATGAAACTTTGTGGTGTGAAGACTCGACTCCAAAAACACTAAAAAAATGCACCTAAGATGATAAACAATTCTTTTCCCTTTCAATGAATCTACAGCGCAAGGAAGAGTTGAGAATGCAATTTCTTGAAAAAAAAATATTTCCTTCAACATATAAATGAAAAGAAAACTTTTTGTCTTTTTCAAAACACTCAAAATGAAGCTACTAATTATGCTCACAAAATAAATCCCTTTTCTTCTAAACACTCAAAACTACATAAAGCAATTTTTTCAAAAGAGAAACTAAAATTTCTAGAAAACACACTCAAAACTATGAAAAATATAATCTTGAGATCTAACTTCTAAAAACTAATTGAAATAAAAGCTTCAAATGTTTTTGAGGATGTTTTTACTTAGTTATTCAACAAACTAAGGATTAATTCATTCAGAAGAAACAAATCAATCTAAAACACCCAACTATGTTTTTTATAAAAAATGCAATTCACAACTTGTGACCAAGTTCGTTCAAAGTTTTGCAAAGAGAAATGTAATATATTTCTCACCAAAGGAAGATCTCACAAACCAGCCAGACTTATGAAGAAGACAAAAGATTCCAGGGTGATTTAAGGTTTCTTAGGCTTCTAAGCTTCAAGTCACTACAAAGACTGAGTGAAGACGAATCCAAGCACACAAAAACTTCTAGAAATTCATCTAGAACACAACACTAATGGAACTTACTTACGAGAGACTTTTGACAGGATATATGTATATATGGGCAGAGGGTAAAAGTAATAAAAAGAACCTAAACTAAACTGGATGAAAAGATTTTAGGATTTTCAAAAATTTTGACAGGGTCCGCAGGCCCCCAGTGAAACCAAGTGCGGTACCGCTCTGTGCATTAAAGTAACAGTGCAGAGAGGTCGGCACTGTAACTCAAACAGAACATGCAGTACTCGTAAAAATTTATAAAAAAAAATAAAATCAATCCAGGACCTACAAACTACCCAATCCCACACACATCAAGCAAAAAGCCAGCAACAAAAAATCAAGTTTCTCAGATCAAAGATAAAGTAAAATTTAAACAATCAAATCCTGTCCCCAGCAGAGTCACCAATTTGTTAAGCGGATAAATCGTTCTTGCAGACAAGACTGATCTCCCTAGTATTAATTGATATCTAGCAAAAAACAGGACAAGCAAATCTACTTTTCTCTAAACATATTAAGATTCATTAATAAAAACTAAGAGGTGTTTTAGGCCCTACCTTAAGTCCAATGCTAGTTTGTGGCATCCTTGCTCCAACAGCTTCAAAGAGTTTCCTTTTTAATAACCTGCAAACACAAACAAGCACACATCAAAGAACACCTCCATAGCTAATATAATAAATCATGTCCATCATAGTGATCAAGGAGTCTATGAAATAAACCATTAAGCACAACTCATTGAGAAAAATAAACTTGATTGTATTAACTTTGAAAAAGAAAAACTTTACAACCTTGGTGTCTTGATGTTATACAAGCTCTTCCCATGGTCGAAGCAAGAATCTCCTCTACCTTGACAAGCCTCACTCCCTTCCAAATGAGATCAAAAGGTATGTGATATTTCCTCTCAAAAGCTCAATTAGGAAGACTAAGTTCCAGCAACATCTACCCTAAAAAATATTCAGCTTTCAACCTCCAAGTAACCAGCCCAAAGCTTCATTTTATAGTGCAAGGGAAGGACGTTACAAGTCCACAATTGAAGGGATAGAGTTCTCCTTCAAGGGGATAAGCTCCTCACATCAAGGGGTTAGCTCCTTAAGGAATGGAATGCATGAACCCTCAAGGAGCGAACTTGCCAGTGCAAGATTCCCTCTAGAAGCTTCCAGAATTGACTCAAAGTGAGATTTTAAGAATGTACTTACACCTTTTTAACTTTTACAAGGGTTCGCACCCATAAACGTAGATACAGAACGGTTAGGTGTGTAGGGGACATGACCAATCGGTGCGGTACCGCAGGTAACGCTAAGAGAAAGTGTGAAACTAGAGTTTAAGAGATTTTTAAGGACTTTCTCTCATTTCTAAAGCTTGATATGCAGAGCTGAAGTTTAAGACTTATGTATGAGTGGTGATAGACTCATATTGATTAAGAAAGTCAAAGTGACAATTTTTGTACAACATCTAGGTTCTTTTGTTTTTAGAAAAGGAATTCAGTATTGATGGTAAGCTGTAGGATTTGAAGAAAGAGGAGAACACTAACACTGGAGCGACAAATGCAAAAAGGGAGAGAAGAGAACCAGTATAGTGGTACCCTTAAAGCCAATATCCCACATAAGACACACACATAGAGACTAATGTTCAAGTCTTCATAGTTGGTGAATTCACCTGCAATGACTTGACATCACTATTATAATGCTTTATAGTGATGAAAGGACATTTCATGTGTAAATTGTAGTCCAGCCAATGTTAAGTTAGAAACTCATATTGTAATACTCGACATTTCAGATAATATAATTTATGTGCTTGAAATTATTTATAGTTGCACTTGATATTGTTTAGTATTTTAACTAACATATGTAATTTTGAATTTTCATATTAGATGAAACAATTCACATTGTATGATGTTTTTTTAATTTAGTCACAAAATCATACTAATTAATATATGTTGATTAATAATAAACACATAAAATCAATCTAAAACTATTAAATTAGTATTTTATATTGATTAATGATGAACACAAATAAAATAAATATACGACTAAATTAGTCGTTTATAATGATTATTAATGAAAATAAATGAAATGGATATAAAGTACTAAATTAGTCGTTTATATAATGAATATGAAACTACCAAAAAAATACAAATGACTACTGCAAATTATTACTTTTTCATTACAAATGAAAACTAAAATTTGCATATATATGACTATTAGTAGCTAATCTACAATATCTTATAACACGCCAAAAATTTAGTCATATTTCTTTGGTCATCAATTGGTTTCAAACGACAAATAAAATTTGCATATATATGACTATTAGTAGCTAATTTACAGTATCTTATAAAATGACCAACATTTTGGTCATATTTCTTTGGTCATTCATTGGTTTTCTTGGATGATCATATAGTAATATATTTTGTTGTATATTTGGTCATTAATTATGGCAAATAATGACTAAATCAATAAATTAATTAATGACCAAATTTATGACTAAATATACTACTAGATGATCGAATTGAGACAATCAATTAATGACTAAGCTAAAAATGACTAAAAGTTCGTCGGGTTATAAGATACTGTAAATTAGCTACTACTAGTCACCAATTAAAAAAAGTTATTTATATTCAAATTTTAGTCATTGTTTTAGTAACTAATTAGCCATTTTGTACTAGTGTAGGGAGAATACCATTGTACAAGAGGATGATGCAGAGGATGAAAATCAAGTGGATAAGACTCAATCTCAATCCACCATTATTGCGAGGCTTACAAGAATGAAGAGATGAAACATGAGAGCAGAGGGATTGAACAGAGATAAAGAGGAATGCAAGATTTTACGCTAAAGGTGGCACACCATCTTAGGAGCCTTGGGATGTCAGGGAGGCCATCAGGGCCATGAAAGAGATTCACATGGATGACTGAGTTTCTCAAAGGATGAGAAACACCTTCAACAGTGGGGTCATGATGAGTCCCATCAATAGGTACAATTTGAATATCAATATGCCATCCTCTATCCTTAAAAATATTATTATCTCGCATTAATTCACATTTTTTGTTATAGTATGCTTAGTAAGCGGAGTGAATTTTTTTTGTCATAGTATTTGGCCTAATGTGGCTTAATTGCAAGAAAATGAAGAATTTTTTAGGCTATTACCATATAGGAGCTTGATGGAGACAACTAGGAGAGAATCTATGGTTTTTCCACGTCCTTAACTCTCTAAACTCAACTTGGGATAACCATATCCTCTCTCAC
Source organism: Pinus taeda (assembly GCA_000404065.3). Taxonomy (NCBI): domain Eukaryota; kingdom Viridiplantae; phylum Streptophyta; class Pinopsida; order Pinales; family Pinaceae; genus Pinus; species Pinus taeda. The sequence goes on from APFE030967131.1 coordinate 26,317, forward strand.
CAGTTCGAGTTCATTAGCATTCGATTGACTCCTAGTCCAAGTGAAGATCAACATGGACAAGGTCCACCATTTTCGTGGTCAAGGAGGGAACCAATCCTACTTTTAAGTGAGCTGCTTTAGTTTCCCTTTAGTATAAATAAACTAGAAGAAGAGCTCATAAGGATTCAAGGTTTTCTTTCATCTCGACGTAGCTATTAAGCTTCAAGCTTGACATTATTATTTTCAACTTTTATGTGATGTATTAGACATGCACTTTTTGATAATGAGAAGTTGGATTTTAACTTGCATCTGAGTTAGCTTCAGAGGGGTGAGACCTTTGGGTTTAGGCCCAACCCAGAGTCTTTGGTCCCTCTTCTTGTACTTATGTTTCTTCTCGATTTCAAGAAGTTCATAGTTTCTTGCATTTAAGTAGAGATTAACCTATAAAACCCTAGGGTTGCAACCTTTACATCACCTCTCTTATGGGAGAATGAGTGGAAGGATTTACAACCACAACCTAAAAAGATTGTGTTTATGATTTCTTGGAAATAGATTAGTGTTAGTTGTCATGTTTTACATTTTATTTATGTAGATTATAATTTATTTTAGTGATTCGATCAGTGGTATTGCATGAATTAGATTCTATTTAAATTCAACTCATATTTTCCATCATAAGTTATTTCATTTTTTTAATGATAAATTGATGCATGCATGTGATTCATTACAGGGTTGGTTGATCTATAGGGAAGGGAACCTTCACCACTTCCATCCAAAGCTCCTTCATCTTTCCCTTCCACTTCCAAACTCTACCCCAAAATCGTATTTTATAAGCCATTGTTCCTAGGACATCGACAACACTTATCCGAGTGAAAAATAGGCCTCCAAGAGGTCCTGAGATTTGCTAGGGGCTCAAACCATCATGCCTCCATTTTATTAAAATACCATCCCCATCTCCATACCCTCAAGACAACGTATTCACCTTCGAAAGGCACATTGATGCCCACATGTAGCATTACAACTCTACGTGTACTGTTACAAGCCTATTGTAGCAACCACCTATGGAAAACATGTAGCAACATTTTCCTTCATCAATTTTGATCCCCATTACAGCTTCGACTTAGCATTGATTCATAATGAGCCCCACTATTATTTTATGATTAGTGAAGGATCCTAGGCCACTCCAACTATTCCTTTTCTTCACTGCAAAAATAGAGTAGAGTTATTTTATTTATCATGCAAGTAGGTTACTTATTTATGAGCAAGTGGAAAATAGGTAGATGGTACATGCAATTATGATTGGTAGTTTGACGAATTATGCAAGATAAATTAGCTTCCTTTCTTCAAGTAGATGCGTTAATTTGATGAATTTTGCAAGATAATATAACTTTTTTCTACAAGTAAATTAGTGTCTTTCCTTTCGTGAATTGATTAGTTAGCATTTACAAGTTGAGTTGATGAAATTTCTAGTTTCATATCTAGAAAAAATTTCCAATTGTACGTTTTTGAAATTTTTTTAATTCCAATTCAATAGGAGGAAGGATCTATGTGCACTTTTTGATCTAATGTCATAACTAAGGGTGGTATGTTTGGAATCTTATCTATTGTGGATATATCACTATCACCTCAAAGTTCGTACGAGCCCCAGGTTGATAATTTGAGTTGAGGAGCCCTTGGGAGTTGCAACATTCTTGGTACAATATCAGCGCTCACCAATAGGAAAGGAAGAGACCAGGTAGCACCCATTCAAGAGAGATCCATAGTGGGTGAGGTAGAGAGGAGTTTGTGAAAGATAAACGCGGCATTATAAGATCACCACAAAGAATACCAACCAACTATGTTGGACTTTAAAGGTAAGGTTTTTAACCAAGACATATCTATTTTAATTGACTCCAAAGCTAGTCTGAGTTATGTAAGTCCTAAAATTATAGAAAAGTATTATTTACAAGTAAGAAATTTCAAAAATACATGGCTAGTGTAGTTAATCACAAGGGCTAAGAGGAGGTTGAGGGATAAAGTGGATAGCTACACTGTTGTATTGGAAGATCATCTAGTAAAAAAAAATTGGATGTGATACCATTAGGGTCATATGATATTTTAATTGGGATGCATTAATCGGAAAAATCTTGGTCTCTCATAAACTATATAGATAAAAGCATCAATTTCCTTAATAAAGAGAGAGTTAGACAGGAAGGTCAAGGAATTAAGAGACCTTTAAAATTAAAGCCCATTACATCATCACAGTTGGAAAAGTGCCTTTGAAAAGGATTTCAAATATATGTTGTCCAAGTGGGGTACAATAATTTCAAGGAAAATATTGTGACACTAGAAAATTTATCAGTGGTGGAAGACTTTGCTGATGCTTTTCCTGAAGAGATTCTTGGATTTCCTCCCAAGTGGGACATAGATTTTACTATTGAATTAATTGCATGAGATGATCCAATATATTGTATGATTATCTTGACGTTAACTGAATTAAAAATGAAATTTCATGAACCATTGGATAAAAAATATATCCACCCAAGTGTGTCTCCTTGGGGAGGCCTTGTACTTTTCGTTAGAAAGAAGGATGTTACCTTGCGGTTGTTCATTGATTATAAACAGTTAAATAAAATAATTGTTAAGAATAAATACTCACTACCCAGAATTGATGATCTATTTCATCAAGTAAAGGGTGCTACCATATACTCGAAAATATATTTATACTCTAGATATCACCAAATCAGAATAAAGGAGGAGGATATATGTAAGATAACTTTCAGAACTCACTATGGGTATTATAAGTGTGTAGTTTTACCCTTCATAATCACTAACATCCCAACAATGTTTATGTGTCTTATGAATATTATATTTCACCAATACCTTGATAAATTTGTATTTATTTTCATTGTGATATTCTTATCTACTTGAAAAAATTAGAAGAGCATAAGAGGCATTTACAGATAGTTTTTCAAATTTTTAGGGAACATCAACTATATGTAAAGTATAGTAAGTGTGAATTTTACAAAAACCAGATTCAATACTTGGGACATGCTATAACGCAGGAAGGGATAGCAGTAGATCCATAAAATATCAAGACTATAATGGAGTGGCCTATTCCTAAGAATGTAGTTAATATTAAATATTTCATGGGGTTACATGGGTATTATTGACATTTTATTGAAGGATTTTCAAGAGTGGCCTACCTAATTACTTCTCTATAGATAAGGGGAGAAGATTTTTGGTGGATAGTTGAATGTCACATTAGTTTTGACCAGCTGAAACATTTACTTACCACAACATCCATTATAAGGATTGTTGATCTAGAGAAGGAATTTATGGTCTGCAGAAATGCTAGTAAGGAATGGGTTAGAAGACTCCATATGCAAGAGGGCATATTTGTTTTCTATGAGTCTCAGAAAATAAAATAGCATGAACATAAATATCCAAATTATGAAATAGAGTTGACAATGATAGTTCACACTTTGAAAGTATGGTGACATTATTTACTCATAAATAAATTTATATTAATGATGGATCAGATTAGTTTAACCAATTATTTTAAACATCCCACATTAAATGCATAACAGGAGTGATGGGATGCCCTTTTTAGTGAACTTGACTTCGACATTAAACATTTAAAAGACAATGAAATCTGGGTGGTGGATGCCTTAAGAAGAAAATTGAATTTTCTGTATGAAATCTCGTTTAACAAAGCTGAAATTGACTTTATAGAGTAAATTAAAGATGCTCAACGGAGGGACTGAGAGTACCTACTTCTATGGCATCAAGAAAAAATATAGAACAACAATGAGAAACAACTTGGATATGATATTAATGAAGACAATGTGCTCACTTAAAAAGGAAAATTTTATGTTGCTAATCAGAAAAAATTAAAACAGTTAATCCTAGATGAATGCCATAAAAACCCATATGCTTCTCATCTTCGCTCTCAAAAATTACTTACTACTTTGAGGAAAAACTACTTCTGGCTTGGCATGAAGAGAGAAGTGGTAGAGTATTTTACCAAGTTCATGTACTGTCAATAGGTAAAGGATGAACACCAACACCCAACTGGCTTGCTTCACCCATTTCCCATTCCTAAATGGAAGTGGGCCATTATTACACTTGATTTTATCATTGTTTTACCTAAATATAAGAGGTGGAACGATTTTATAATGGTGGTAGTAGACAAATTAAATAAATTTGCACATTTTATACTAGTGCAATCTACTTATAAAATGGTGCAGATTGCTAAAATTTTTATGAGAGAATTTATAGATTACACGGTATACCAAAAGTAGCCATATCAAATAGGGATGTGAAATTCACATCTACCTTTTGGAACTCTCTATTCACTAGATTGGGTACACTGATATAATTCAGTGTTAATTATCATCCTCAAACTAATAGAAAAATTGCATGAGTGAACCCAGTTCTAGAGGACATGTTAAGAATTTATGTGATGCACCAACCAACTACATGAGAAGACTACCTTCACTTAGAGGAATTTATCTAAAATAAAAGTTACCATGCTTCCTTAAAATTGAGTACATTTGAGGTATTATATGGATGTAATTTTATTGCACATATTAATAGGAATCACCTCTAAGATAAATTGATGTTGGGGGTGGATATGTTGAAAGAAATAGGAATACTGTGAAAAAGGTAAGGATGAATCTAAAGGTCGCATAGGATAGACACAAGGCTTATGCTGACAAAAAGTGAAGCTATTAATAATTTCAAGTTTTGGATCACATGTATGTATGAATAAAGCCAAAACAAATCACTTTACGTTGGGGGTGCTTTGTCAAGTTGGCTCCCCGATGTTGTGGCCCATTGTAAATTCTAGCCTAGCCTTTCCTAGCCATGCACATATACATAATGTATTTCATGTTTCGTTATAGAAAATTTATATCTATGACGCAAAATATATTATTGATTGGCGTAATATATTATTGATTGGCACGATTTACAAGTAAAATAGTTCATAGGACACACAAATGTATGTATGTATCTATGCTATAAATTGTTTTTATATAAAAACTAATGATAACTTATTGGTTGTAATTGTAAGTTGAACCAAGGAAAGTATTATAATGGTGACCGCAACAGTGCACTTCTACACAGAAAAAGAATTAGCACTATTAGAAATTGTCCAGATAGAAAACGCAACATGAATGAAATAACAGTTACCTTATTCAAGCCCATAATCCATTTCCTCATCCAGAGTAAGCCATTGTCAGAAATTTACAGAGAAAAATCCCTAACAATAGAGGTTACCAATCACCAAAAGAGGCATCGTAGTGGCGAGGCGGTGGTTACTGTAACTGTCTTCTCGTTCTCCTAGCTATAGGATCACTAGCCCATGCCTAAACCGTTGATCACTGATTGCAACCCAAGGGCTTTACCTCAACCACGGATAGGCGCTAGCTATGAATTCTACAGGATTTAGTCGAGATGACGTCCCTTGGTTATTCATTATTCTATGGATGCCTATAAAAAAAAAGCATAACTAGCATTTGTAGCCAAGGATGCAAAGGAAACGCCGTAAGGCATAGTGTGTGTAATAATATTGAAACGTGAATAGACTTTAGTAGGTTTTTTGTGAAAGGAAGGGTCATCGATGCCGAGTTTTAATTTGAGGAGGGCATGCCGAAACCGCTGAAAAGGAATGCAAGTAGCTGCAAATATGCATTGAACCTGTCTAGAGGCCTTTGTTTGTAGCTGGTAAAAATTGTGGAGTTAAAGGTGAAGATAAATGAATGAATCAACGCGAACAACAACCGGGCAAGCATATTGATTTGGACAGGGCCACCCAAGAAATGTTTATCCAAACTAGAAATTAAATTAGTATGAAGATATACCGAAAACATGTAGTATATTAATTAAGGTCAATTGATTTTGTCAATAGAATATGTTAAAACCCATTGACAATGAAATGGGCGTGAGGATATAAACTATCAAAATGGTACTGATCTTGAAACATCCCTTTTTAAGTTTCAAATGGAAAACACAAATAGGTGCGAGGACTCAAATTATCAAAATGGTATTTGATGTTGAAACATCCTTTTTTAAGTGTGAAAGGGAAAATACAAATAGTGTATTGTAACATCCTTTTTTCAAGTTTGAAATGAAAAACACAAATAGTTGTGAGGACACAAGCCATGAAATGGTAATTGATGTTGAAACATCATTTTTTAAGTTTGAAATGGAAAATACAAACAATGAATTGTAACCAGATAGGTCCGAGAAGGAACACAATAGCGTAAAGAAGATTGTGCTTGTCATTCCATATTTGAAGTTGTAGGAAAACATGGTGGAGGAAGCGAAGACATGAAGAAGCAGCAATGGACCTACGAAATGTATGTTTGGTTAGAATTAGGAATATGTAAACCAGTTGCGGAAATGTATCAGTAATACTTTGCACGCGAGTTGTGTTAAAATGAAGCTGGAAGTAATGGAAATGAAGTTACCTTTGCTATGGGGATCCATATATTGTTAGTGGAAAATGAATGGTGAATAACGGCAGGCTGAACACCACTTGGAGGTTAATGCGCAGCTAAAGTTGCATTTTTTTTTGCTTGCCAGGCTACTTGTCATTGTGTAGGTAGGTTATTTCTGATTCCATGTGGCCTGTTGCAAAAGAAAGAAAAGGTTAGAATGAGATGTATAGATAATATAAAGACATTCTAATATTTGATCATTTCACCAACATTGATTAAAGTTGGTTGATGCTGAAAGACATGAAAAGCATGCTATGAAATAGAATTAGGCAACTAAATGGAGGGAACCTTTTGTTGATGTCAAAGCATGGGTTGGAGCAAATTATCTGAAGGCGGCATTGAACGAAGAATGTCTTCTGCGTGTTTTCTGCGAGCAATGTTTTTCTTGTCCTTCATTTTACTGTAACGATCGAAACTGAATGCGGGGTTAATACATAGAGCCCGTAGAGAAGGGACTCTTGAAAGAGTTGTGAATGTGAGACCTTGACGTTCTGTTTTTCCAATGTCAATTGTTGCCTTTGGAAGTGTCATACCTTGAGATTTATGTATTGTTAAAGCCCAAGCCATCTTCAATGGAATTTGTGCACGTCCATTTCTTTTTACTGCCGCAATAGGTAAGTGAGTGGGGTTTCTTTCATCCCAAGGAGGCCCAATGTATTTGGGAAAATCCACGACAACAAATGTTGGAATTTGTGGTGGTGCAGTTGATTATTTGTAAAAGATGGTTACAATTTCTCCAAGGGAACCATTAACAAGTCCGGCTTAAACCCAAAGGTTGGAAGTTAGCATAACTTTTTCGCCATTGCATAGCAATACAATTCGCTCAAGTTGCTCATCTTCAGAGGAAATATTGGAACATGTGTTGTCATCTTCAGCAATGGATCTTGCAATCGGAGTGTTTAGAGATTTCATCATTTGCTTATTATGGACCATTGTTTGAGCATTTGTTGGAAACAGATGCATGGAATCCTGGAATGAACATATTTCTTCCTCTGACAAAAAGGAATCTGTGTGCGACATGAGTACGTTGTAGTCGTCGATTGTTGGATTTGCATCTCTAATGTTCTGGAGA
>APFE030967131.1:60948-76920 GCA_000404065.3 Pinus taeda
AAAAAAAAATATCTCCAATAAGTTTTCGAGCCTTCTACATTATCATAAAATATTTGACCTAGCTCACAACTGAGAACAAAAGGAAAAATTTATATTTTTCACTATTTTAGTATATCACCTTATACTTTAAAAATAATTTATTGCTATAATTTTTATTGTCCTTAGCGTCTAACGCAATCATATTGTATGAAAGTGTTTGTTTCATGCCAAGCTTATAGCTTCCACTTGCTTATAAAATAACAAAATTGTGCTTAATAGATGTGGCTCAGCGTACACCAATAAAGTAAAGTTTAATTTTGCAAATGATTTGCTCCTCATAATTAGTTGTTGAACATAGGATGGGATTTTTTTAAAGTCGATTTCCAATGACATGGGTAAGGATAAACGAACAATGAATTTTATAAACACATATAATAAAGAGAAGTGTGGAGCAAGTCACTGATGAGATATTAAATTACAGACTTTTATACTATTGAGTTAAAGACGCTTATTTTATAGTAAAAGCAAATACAATATGTAGCAAAAATAAAGGGTTATTTTACTAATAATTGATATTACAATTTGATATAAAATTATATATTATTTTTATATCATTTTTAGTTATAAATAAATATTTTTGTGTAGATAAATCGATATAATTTTATATCTTCTTTTAAATGATTCTATAGTAATTTAAAAATAATTTTCATATTTCAAATTAAAATACTATTGAATATCTATTAACAATTTATTTTAATTATAATCACAAAATATATATATATATATATATATATTTGTGTGTGTGAGAACTATTGTAACATACCCCTTGGGCTTACATCAGAAAATTAGCCCCTAGGCTCCATTAATTGTAAAAAATAATATTTTATTTAGAGTTAAATTTCAATGGTCATTGCATGTGGAGTTAACCAATCATTGTTCACATAGTGATCATCCAGGCAGCTATACTCAAAATATTAACTACTGAACAACAACAAGATAATGAACCATATTCCACACTCTTTAGATCATCCCTTCAACTTAAATCTCAACAAATCATGACATGCAACCATCAAAACTCTGATATAACCCTTTTAACCATTAATGGACATTGGTTTGAGTCTACTATGGCTAGCATAGCTATGGATCATGATCACAGTTCCACATGCACAATTGAAAAAGGTAAGAACATGGCGGTTATGTAACATGCAAAATATCCCACAAAGTGACTTCATAACATAAATAGTCGGAACTTAAACTACATCCTTTCAAGTGTTAGAAAAAAATCATATACGCATATTGTTTGATGCATATCTCTTCATCATTTGAATGAGTTACCGTAGAACCCACAGTATGGCATAAAAATGTTCATACTGTGGGTTCTCCGGTAACTCATTCAAAAGATACAAACCACAGATCTCTTAAATCCAGAATCTCTTCATCATCTCAAGAACCAAGATAAATCATAAGTTTAAAGACAGAACAACAAATCAATGATTTCACCAATTTCACCTGTTATGTTCCTTTTACTGAATTTTAACTTGGACTATATTACATTAAGGTACCATAAACTACAACATGCATCCATATAAAATGATCTCATGCAAGCCATTAGCACAACAAATCTATTTCAAACACTAATATATATGACAACCTCCTGTAGATGACTTCATAGTAGTATTAAGGAAATCATTACATATATACTCTGTTGTGTTTATTGTCTCAATCCTACACATATCCCATGTATAGAAGTTCCCCACCAAGTGACCACCTATGTTAAAAGAGTGACAACATATCTAGTATTGCCTCAATCCACATATTACATTCTTCTACTAAATTTTTTTTGGACTATATTAATGTCATATGCTTCCAAATCAAAATATCTCATAAAGGCAAGTAACATAGGTAATCTACTCATGTATAACAATCACATGCAATTCATCTATTCATTCTTATAACGAGAATACTCATGAAAATTTCCATAAGCTAATTGAATTTGAAATGGAGAGGGAAGAATCATCGTACAAAACATTTCACACAAGTGAATCCCACTAAAACATCACTTGGAGAGTGGAGCACTACCACCCAACCATGAATCGGCTCTTATTCCCCCCCAAGCTGAGGTTATTGCCATGGATAAATTGCCTCCAATTGATTAATGCAATGGGTATTTAATACCATCTTTCATGATTTAGTTTCCATTAGTGGTGTCCCGCTTTTATGAATTTTTCCATTTTCCTAGGTCATTTTCCAGAAAATTTTGTCTTTATCTCCCATGAGGCTTTTCCTCATAAAAGTTTGCCTTTAAATCCTGAAAATCTTTTATGGGTTTTTCCTTGATATATATGTTTATCTCCAATCCATCCAAGCTTATCTATAATCACATCTAGAAGCTTTATCATGAAAGATTTATCTCTATCCCATTCCTCCATGGGATTTAACAAGAATATCATATCTTGGTGTCTCACTTTTCCAAGTGATTAATTTATTAATTTATTCAATAATATTTTCTCTTTCCATATTACATGTCACACCTAGCTCTCCTCATATTAGCTTTACAATAGTTAACACAAAAGGGAGGGGTGTTACATAATCCCCCCCTTACACTTTACACCACCCTCAGTGTATTACTGCATCATGTCCTTATTCACAGGTTGCTGGTTTATGAATCCATGGCTCTCATGGCCTTGCCATATGATGCAAATCTTCCAATGTATATCAGCTAGAAGGAGTGATCCCAACACATCTCCTTCCATAGCTACACGTAACAATATTTTCAACAATTTGTAAGAAATTTTAGATGCAAAAATGGAACTTCATAATTTGTTTCTCAATATTACCAAAATTGTTATGGTTGATATTGACCATCATTCATTTTATTCAAAGAAATCATGTTCTCCCTCTGTATTCATCCAAGCCTTTGTGTTCTTTCCAAACACTCGTTTGCTGCATTTTCTTTGCATACAACAAGTCAGCTAACATATGCATTATAATAGGTTAGCTCATATATCATTATAACTACATATACTTGATGAACCCTAAAAATGGGTAATTATATGGGCTCATTTTGCCTCTTATTTCAACTTAATCCACCATTCTCATTAGTTTATCACATCTTTTCAAATATATTTATGATAATATAGTGAATTGGGTTAGTCATTTTTCCATGTAGTTTAATATGTGCCTTATGCAGATTTTTTGGCCAATTTTGGAAAAAGTCAAGGGATTTATGAGCAAATGGCAGCCAAAACTCAAGGAAAACAAGGAAGAGGATTTTTAGGGCGGTGTATCCTTCATTTATGACCCCTTTCCTTGAATCTTCCATCAGCAACTCAGAGCACAAACATCCACATTGACGATTCCAAGGGGCAGCCGAGCAAGTAAAGAAAGACTGTTGCTCATCTCCCGTTCTAGGAAGCCGAGCTCCTTGATTTTAGGCGGACTGTTGGAGGACTCCATTTGCATAATAAGGAGGCTTAGAGCCTCAGTAGCTTAGCCAGTCATTAGTAGAATTTTCACACTTTTGTGCAGCACTTGTTCAGCTTATTTTCAAGTTCCTTTTTTAGAACAGTTCATGTAATGCGACTATTATTTTTGGTAATGATGATGAAACAGTCGTTGAACTAGCACTAATGTATTTCAGAGGGTTAATGCTCTTATGTTAGGGCCCAACCCAAGCTACCCAACAACTCTTACTGTGTACTTATATGCTTTTTCTTCAGTTCATGAGTTAATTTCTGTTACATAGATTCATTTTAATTGGTTAGATTAGGTTTCTTTTGATGGTTTGCATAGTTGTTTTGTGTTTTAGTTGCTCAATTAGGTTACTACAGTGACAGAATAAGATTAAAAAAGGCCAACAATAGGCCCTGATCTCCTTTCTCCCTTCTTGGGACTATGATTTGAGGTCAAGGCACTTCTGCTGCCACCAAAAACACAGTTTTTGCTCTTCCATGTAACTTCTAGTGTGATAACTTGATTTGGAAAGATTGATATTGGTTCAAATTCAGTTGCTTAGATCATTTCCTATTTTTCTACCATAGATCTCTTCGCATGTTTTTCTGTTCGCGGGTTACTATTCAATGTTTTTTGTTTCTAGGTCAAGAATTAGGTTAATGAGTGTTATTTATGTTTTCATAGTACAACTAGTTTTTTTTCCACTCAGTATTGATAAGCAAATGTGCAGATCTCTTGTAGGACACCTCAGCTCACCATACATCCATAAAACATCCAGCACCAACACACTTCTCATAGATTTCCCAAGTCATTCACAACATTTTGCCAATCTGCCCTAATTTCTACATTTTTCTCCATAAGCTTCTTTCTTTCCATTTGAACAAATCCAACCATCATGTTATTTCTTGATCTTCCTTGACAAGCTCCAAGCACCTCAACACATTCATCGAGCCTTCAGTTGCCCTTTTCCATCATTCTTCCACCTTCAAAACTCCAAAAATAGCTCTTGGCCTCCTCTTGTAGATCCTCCCTATAGCCTCCTGTAGAATTTCCTATGAGTGATTTTTCAAAGTCCGATTGCTACGAAAGTCTTCATAACGGTACTAGGGGCTTCTTAGGACCTCTCCATACCTTTCTCCACCTCTGCAAAAGCCAACTCCATCTCTATTCACCACCAAACCTCTACACAATCACAACCAGATAAATCACAGGCATAATAATTTCACATAAAAACACTCAAAAGCACAAAAAGATGTTTTCTTCTCATTTTTTTCAGAAGTAGCTTGAATAAATGCAATTTATCTTTTTAATAGTCAATAGCACTCCTTTCATCAGTTTTCATCTCTTTTCTTACAAAAGTAGGGTTAGTGGGTAAACTAGGGTTTGTTAGGGTTTGCTAGGGTTTGCGTTACAATTCAGTTTTTCTTCTCTTTCTACAAGTAGAATAGTCCTTGTAGAGTTAGCTTTCTTTCATCATAGTTAAAAGGTTCTTTTGAGAATCCATAGAAGTTGGCTTAAGCTCCTAGTTAGCTTGCGCAAGCTGACAAAGTGACAGCCTCCAGTAAGAGCTCGTACTTGTGCATACAACACCATCACTTCCAAGTTTGTTACAAATTATCGGGTTCATAAATGTAAAGTAGGGAGCCCTAGGAGTTGCAACATTATTACTGCAATACTGGTGCTCACCATATTTTTGGCGCCATTGCCAGGGAAGTGTCTGAGTATTTTGTGATTACTGCTTTTCTTCTATTTTCTACTCAACATTCTGCTAAGTAGTTTATTTCAGCAAAATTATAATAGTTGTTTCATTTCAATTTTGCAATTTCAATTCTACAAAAGTAGATTAGTCATTTCCTACTTTCATTTCAATTCTACAATTTCTATTTTAGCAACGTAGATTAGTTATTTCCTTCTTTCATTTCAATTCTGCAATTTCTATTTCAACGAACGTAGATTAGTCATTTCCTACTTTTATTTCAATTCTGCAATTTCCATTTCAGCGAAAGTAGATTAGTCATTTCCTACTTTCATTTCAATTCTACAATCTTCATTCCAGCAAAGTAGATTAGTCATTTCCTTGTTTTCATTTCAATTCTGCAATTTCATTTTAGCAAGTTCATTTCAGATTAGTTGCAATTTGTTGTTCAATCAATTTTAGTTTTGCAGGTACAAGAAGAAAAAAGCAAAAATCACCCAAAAAAGAGATTTCCTTTCATGCCTCGAAGGAATAGAGATAATTCAGGAAAATTCCTACCCAACACCCTCACCACATCATTAAGTCACCCTTCTCTCTTCTTCGATGGCAGTGATCCAGAAGAACCTATAGGCGAACCACCAGAGATATACGTAGATCCTATAGCAGAAGAAGGGAAAGAAACCATTCCTCCTGAGACCATGGGTGAAAACAGAAATGTTAGAGGGAATGGGGAAAGAGTAGAGGGTACCTTTCCCATCCGGGAGACCAATGGGGATACTAAAATGAAAAACATAAGTCCTTCAACCTTACCTCACTTCCATGGGTTGACTACCAAAGATCCTGATACCTTCTTGTTTGAATTTGTTGTTATTTGTCAAACCTATGACTATGCAGAAGACGAGCAAAAGTTGAAACTGTTTCCTTCTACCCTCAAGGATGCAACATTGTGCTAGTTCATGGGGTTACCTGGTAACAACATCATAACTTGGGCTCAAATGCAGCAAGCCTTTAACAACAAATACCGAGACTATTGTAGGTCAAAGGAGACCAAGAAAGAAATCTTCCGAATGACCTTGGGAAGCGATGAATCCTTAGAAGACTATGAAGAGAGGTTTCAGCTCAATTATAAAAGGGTCAAGTGCACACTTAACCCTGAATCCCTGAAGTTGGTCCTGCATAGAGGGTTCCCGGAAGACCTTTTAGATAACCTCCATTTGCTGGCTGGGGGGGACATCTACCAACTACCTTATGATGACATAAAGACTCTTTTTAGAAACCATTCTAGGGCAGCCAAAAAGAGAGGTAGGGAGAGTCAACCCTTAGCCAGTACATCCTCATCCAGTTCATCCCTTAGAGGCGAATTTGAAAATCTTCTGGAAGATTTCAAGAGTGAGATGAGGCAAACCCTTTCCATGCAAATGGATTCCTTGCATATCGAAAGAAAGCAAGAGGAAGAAGAGAGGGCTTTGGCCATCTTTTGTTCGAGGTGCACCAGAAGGCATCCTAGGAACGAATGTCCATTGAACTCTATAGAAGTGTGTTCAGTCTGTGAAGAAGACCATCCTACAAATCAGTGCCCTTCCTTTCCCAGACTTAAAGTTGCATACCAAGGGACCAAAGGAGCCACTAAACCACTTTATTTCATGAACCAAAGGAGGCCACATGGGCACAGACCTTACCATCAGGGAATTCAAGGGACATCCTAGACATATTACAACCCCAATCAAGCCACTTCCATGCCTTCTTGGGGCCCCGGTGCTCATCCTACTTGGTCCAAACCCCCTCCTTGGTCATATCCATCTCAACACCATGCTCAACCAACTGTTCATTTGTTTCACTCTTATGCTCAGCCACAACCTCAGTGGAATGCACCTCGTCAGGGGTGGAGGCCCTAGTACAACTCTCCTCCTTATATTTTGCCTCCACCACTTGCTCAACCGCAACCATTACCTCCTACTCCACCAAGGCAACCCCAAATACTTTCTCAATCGAACCCGAACCCAAATAACGGACAGGCTGAGCATGTATATAGTGGGGAAACATCATGCCCGACATATGCTGTGGAGATTTAGAAGATTAACCTACGATCTGGGAAGGTCCTCCCAGATAATCAACCTCCCCCTAAGGAGGATGTGGAAGAAAAAGAGGAAAGTGAACCAAAAGCCATTCCACCCTTTCTTGAGAGATTATCCGGAACAACACAGCCTACCCCAGAAGAAACTAAACTTTTGGGAGACTTGAAATAATTTTGTGTAAAGATACCACTTCTCCAAGCCATAAAGGATGTACCTATATACAACAAGATGATCAAGGAGAAATGCTTCAGGCACCCAGGCAAGCATAGGAGAGATGCTCCAACTATCAATGTCATAGGAAAATTGTCTGACTTGATGTTGGGGCAGGTAATCTGTCTGAAATATCTAGACCCTAGAAGTCCTACAGTCAATGTCCACATCAACGACACCATAATCCCCCATACCCTGATTGATCTAGGGGCTACAATTAATGTGATGACCAAGGACACTATGCTCAAGCTCAACCTTCAGGGCTCCCTGAGAAAGACCACAATAATACTACAGCTGACCACTCCACCGTGACCCCTGAGGGGATTATGGGAGATGTAATAGTCTCCATCAATTTTTGGGAGTACATTGTTGATTTCCTGGTTCTCCAACTGAAGGCAAAGCTCACCGAGTATCCTCCCATCCTGGGAAGACCCTGGTTGGCTACTGCAGATGCCTACATCAGTTGTCGAGCTAGGAACATGACAATCAAGAATGGGCATATGTCCAAGCAGCTAGTCCTATATCCTCCTGCCCAACCTTTGTTAGAATATGATTTACCTCTCCGGTTGGAGGAGGAAGATGAGGATGAAGTATATTATGCACCTTTATGTGCAGTAGAAACTACCATGGGGGGGAGGGGGCACAAACTGAAAATGATCTTATTGAAAACTTGATTCAGAATCCACCCCCCAGTGTGTTGCCATTAGAAGAGCTGGTGGAAGAAACCTAAGCCATTCCTTTAGTTGATCTCTGTGTGGCTGATCCGACCTCCCTCCAAGTTAAGAATGTGGAATCTGGCCTAGAAAGAACCTTGAAGATCAATTCATCCCTATCCACCTGTCAGGAGAAGGAACTATGTAGGTTATTGAGAAACCACTTGGATGCTTTTGCTTGGAGCTATAAGGAGATGAAGGGAGTGCACCCTTCAGTCTGTACTCATCACATTTACATTAAGGAAGATTGCAAACCAGTCAGGTAGCCTTAGAGGAGGATGAATCTAGCCCTTAAGGACATTGTCAGAGAAGAACTGCAAAAGTTACTGGATGCAGGATTCATCTACCCTATCTCTGATAACGAATGGCTCTCTCCTTTGGTGTTAGTGCCAAAGAAAAATGGGAAGTGGAGAATCTGTTTCGATTATAGGGAACTAAACAAGGCCACCAAGAAGAAGCATTTTCTTTGCCTTTCATAGATCAAGTGTTAGATGGCCTGACAGGCAAGAAGTTTTTCTCCTTCCTATATGGGTTTAGTGGGTACAACTAGATCCAAATCAGCCCAGAAGACCAAAATAATACCACTTTCACCTGCCCTTGGGGTACCTTTACATATTGGATCCTTCCTTTTGGATTGTGTAATGCTCCCACCGCTTTCCAGAGAGCAGTATTGAGTATATTTGCTAAACTGGTTCATGATGAAGTGGAAATATATATGAATGGATTTACCCCTTATGGTTCTAACCTCCAGGAAGCTTTGTCTAACCTCGGAAAAGTTTTGGACAAGTGTATTGAAATGAACCTGTCCCTCAGTCCTAAAAAATGTGAATTCTTGCTGACTTAAGGGACTGTGCTAGGTCATGCAATCTCTTAGCAAAGATTACAAGTGGGCCCTAACAAAATTGCCATTATCCAAAGGGTCCCACCTCCTCAAAAGGTGAGAGATGTTCGAAGTTTCCTAGGTTTAGCAGGGTATTATTGAAGATTCATTAAGGATTTTAGTAAGCTAGCCTCTCCATTGTTTGGTCTTTTGGGAAAAGATGTTGAGTTCAAATGGACTAACAACTGTCAAGAGGCTCTGGATACCTTGAAAAGTAAACTGGTGACTGCCCCAATTTTGAGAGGTCCAACTGGGCCCTACCTTTCCACATTCATAGAGATGCCTCGAACAAAGCAATAGGAGTTGTCTTAGGGTAAATTGATTAGAAGCTTCCTTATGCCATATATTTTATAAGTAAAAACTTGTTGAAGGCAGAATTAAACTACACTGTAACCGAAAAAGAGCTCCTAGTTGTAGTCCATTACCTAAATAAGTTTAGACACTACATCACTGGCTATCAAACATTCATACACACTAATCATGTTGAAATTAGGTATTTAATGAACAAACCATATGTAAATGTTCGTATTATTAGATGGTTGCTTTTATTACAACAATTTGATTTAACCATTGTTGATAAGCCGAGTAAGGAAAATGTTGTTGCTGATTTTTTGTCTAGAATAGATCTACCTACAGGCGAGGAAGGAATGGTGGATGATCAAATGCCAGATGAACACCTATTTTCTATCTCAGTACTCTCTCCATGGTTTGATGATATAGCAAATTACTTGGTTTCAACACAATTCCCACCACACTTGTCCTTAAAAGAGAAGAGAAAGATTGTGAGAAAAAATGCCCCTTTCACCTGGATTGGGGGCAATCTCTTCAAACTTGGCCCAAATCAGGTGTTGAGGAGATGTGTCAGGGAAGAGGAATTATTTTACATTCTCTTAACCTGTCATGATGGGCCTTGTGGGGGGCATTTTGCAGCAAAGAGGACTACCTTCAAAACCCTGCATGCGGGTTACTATTCGCCCACTCTTCATCAAGATGTAAGGAGATATATCATCCAATGTGATCGATGTCAAATGATGGGGAAGCCTACTCCAATGGATGAGATGCCCCTACAACCTCAAGTGAATTTCGAGCAATTTGAGAAGTGGGGCATGGACTTTGTGGGTCCGGTCAATCCTCCTTCCAAGCAGAAATCTTACATCATTGTTTGCACTGATTGTCTGACAAAATGGGTAGAAACAAAGGCGATCAAGGCAGTAGAAAAAGAAAAAGTAAGTGAGTTTTTGAGAGATAATATCTTCTGCAAGTTTGGATATGTAAGACAATTAGTCATAGATCAAGGGAGTTAGTTTACCTCCAATCTGATTGAAGACTTGCTCACACATCACAAAATTAAGCACAAAACTTCCACCCCTTATCATCCACAAGCAAATGGATAGGTGGAAGTCACTAATAGAGCTTTGGAAGGGATTTTTACGAAGGTAGTGAGCAGCAGCATAAAAGATTAGGCAGATCGATTGGTTGAGGCCACCTGAGCCTATAACACCGCTTGGAATACCACCACACAGTTCACACCCTATGAGCTGGTCTATGGGAAGAAGGTTTTGTTGTCAATAGAATTTGAATATAATACACTAAGGATGGTAGATCAGCTGGACCTAGATCTAAGCCATGCACAAAAGGAAAGGTTACTTCAGCTAAATGGATTGGATGAAGAGATTGCAGGCCCTTCTCCACTTACAAGTAGTCTAGCTTTAAAGGAAAATATGGCATGACAGGCATCTCAAAGAGAAACAATTCTAGTAAGGAGATTAAGCATTGCTATCTGATTCAAGGTATAAAGACTTCAAGGGAAAACTGAGGACAAGATGGTTGGGACCGTACATAGTAGAAAGGTGCAATGACAATAGTTTAGTTTTGATTAGGACCATCAATGAAGAAGCCATCCCCATGCTTATCAATGGGCATAGGTTGAAGATCTACAGGAAGCCCCTCTCCAAGCAAGAATTCATTGAGAATCTGAGCAAAACAATGGTGGTAGTGGAGCAAGTCTCTGCCTCCACTCCACCCACACCCTAAAAAAAATAATAATAAAAGATCCCTGGGTGAAAACCTCCCCTTGGGGGTACCCAGGGCAGGAAATGAGGATGAAAACCTCCTGGAGGCGCCCCAACTATCTAAAAAAAAAAAAAGAAAAAAAAATAGAGATAAAAGAAAAAAACAAGAACAGAAAATTATTTTTTTTGAATGCATTACAGATTGCAGGAGGGCAACAGAAGAAAAGGGGACATGGCCAAGCTGAATACACCTCTGATAGTTCATTTCTCCATCACCATTGTCTTTCCGTAGCCCTTGGTCTCGCTTGTTCTAGAAATTATGCATCCTACAGGAGGTTCTGTGCATTCTACATGAGGCTCCTGTAGAAATCACAGAGAGCTCGAAATCAAGTCCAGAAAAGGATTAGAGGGCTAGAAACGTGTCCAGAAGATCTATGCACCCCCCTTGCCACCATTAATCCTCCTAACTCACCATTCCACACCTACACCATTGCATTTCCACTCAGTTTTTTCTTCCCTGCACAAGAAAACGCAAAAATCCTATTTCGTTTGTTTTTTAAAAAAGAAAATGAAGAATAAACCACAACATCCTTAACTCATTTCCTCCCTGGTCCATAACAACTTCTTTTCCTTTTGCTTCAGAACCTTCCTCGGCTATCTCTCCAGTCCCTTCTCAAGCCTCAGCTAGAAGTTTTAGAGGGAGAAGCAGTTACAGGTAATCCTACAGGATTCCTGTAACAGCTGATCCCCTTAAAAATTGAGCTCCAAAGGCAGGGTCGGTGCAGCCGCATGTGTATAAAATGCACAGGGAGCTAGACCTGATTAAATATCATCAGTACAAGGTAGCCGACCCACCAATATAGAAGCCATGGGCATGAGAAACAACAATCCATGAACATAACGCCAAAGTCCTAGCATGGAATAACACGGTAGAAACTAACAGGTAAGTGACTAAACCCGTTCCTCTGTTGCATGAGTATAATTTAGAAACTGCATGGACAAATGAGATGGTTGCGATTAAACGAGATCGACGGCCAGCTAACTGGCCACCCTCATCTAGTTCGAATAACACCCTTGTCAAGTTCAAACAATGCCTCGTGCAGTTCAAACAGTGCTCAGTGGGTGCCATCGACATGTATGTGTAGTCAACTTGGGAAGAAACTAAAAACAAGTAGTGGTGGCGGTATATAATAGGAATGATGAAAGTGATTGCGGGAAGGTGGCATGAAGATTCATAATGGCACTAAAGTAGGTACCAATGGTCTGGATGGGGATAACATACCCTTCCTTCCACCTCACCTCGTCACCGCAGAACATGCCCATAAGCTTAAGTATGTTGCAGTCGACCGCTTCCACCACCTTTGTTTGCATTTGTGTCGATGAGCTCTCAGCTGTAGCAACTTACCTACCACCTTCAGAATCTCGAAACAGTTGCTTTCCACTAGTTTCAGAACCCCTTCCCCTTATTGGGCTCTACAGGAGCATTATCGCACTCTACAGGAGCGAAAATAGAGACCTATAGGAGCCCTTCTACAGGAGGGCCAGCGAGCAACTTCCCAGAGGAAAATTCAGGATTTTATGCCAAAGTCAAGCTTGAAAAGGTAGGCTCAGTAAAACCCACTCTGCATTTCATATATCTACAAAAGGTGGTGGGATTTGAAGTGAAGTATTGAGTTGAAAAGAAAGGAAAAATGAGAACATAGTCTGCCTATTTTTTAAAAAATATACAGTTTCTCCATTTGCTCTTCGTGCTAGAAAACTATCCTTTTCACCTCCGTGGTATTCTCCAGTGTAGAGAAATGATGCAACCATAGAAAATTAAGCCTACAAAAAAAGCGAATTTGCATTGGGTAGTCTGCTTATTTTGTGAAAGGAAAAAATGTTGTCTTGTATACTCTCTATTTTATTTTCTTCTAGGTAGTATTTCCCTCAATTAGTCGGAGAAGTAAATTAAGTTTGAGAAAAAAGTTTGAAGGGAAGGAAAGTTGAAATTTGTCTTTGTTAAAAAGGAAGAACACCAAAAACTCTCTCTCTGGTTCCAAAAGAAACCCTCAGTTGTTCCTCTATTTTCAGGTTTGAAATTTGCTGCATTCCTCCTCACCTGAAACATTCCAGTAGTCTCTAAACATCACGATGGGGGGTTTTATGAGGAAGGAGCCTCTGAATTCAACTAAGTTGCATGAACATCCAGAAGAGGTAACCCAATTTACCAGGACAAATTGGATGCCTTTGTTTAAAAAATTTCATGGGTATGATGAAGAATTCATAGAGGAATTTTTATTGTCTTTAAGACCTCATTCAAAAATCCATGCCACTGTCAGTTTCAGGGGTCTAACCATAGAACTTACACCAGAATTCATCAACAAGATTACAACTCTCCCACTTGGGCTCCCTTGGAGCAAAGAAGAAAAACCACTAGGATAAGCTGCTAAAAATACCTTTTTTCAGCTTGATGAACATCCTATGAAGGATAAGAATCAAATTAGGAGGACAAGTATACCTTATCCATGGGCTGAGGTCAGCTATCAGATCATGAATTATATCTCCTTTGAAAGAAGATACAACATTGTTTATGGGTATCATTTCAGGCTGTTACATGAACTAAGATATGGCATAGACCTTCCTGCATCTAGAAAACTCAGTCTTCCATACTTTCTTCTCCAATCCTTAATAGAGTGTAGCACCAAATTGAATGTAGGGGTTCCAGACCAACTGGCTCACCATGGGCTCATTAAATTGCTGGTGGAGGATGCCCTCCACACTTACACAATCCCCATAGCCTGGGAGATTTTCAGGAACATGACTAAAGAGGATGATATAAAAACTCTCACTAATGAGTTCAGTCCATCTGGTAGTGAAGAGGAGGAACAAAAAGAGGAAGCTGAGAAGGAAATCTCTGAAGAAGAACAGATCATTCAATTGGAAGAAAAAAAGAAGAAAAATAGAGAGGAGAAGAGAAGCATGACACCACCAAATAGGAGCCTAAAGCAGAGAAGAAGAAAGAATCAAAAGCAGAAAAGAGTAAAGCCACGACAGGCACAAAGAAGAGGACAAGAACTGAAAAGAAGAAGCCTAAGACAGTTCAGGAAAAGGTTGCTAGAGGAAAGGCAAAAACTGAGCAAGCAAAGGAGAAAATAACATGAGAGAGAGCAGAAACAAAATTACAGACAATAGAAACAGGAAAAACAACAAATGAAAAAGAAGAAGCACGTCAAGAAGAAGTGTCTCCTGAGACACTAGCAAGAGAAGCAACAGTTGTTCTTGGTGCACTTAGTACTCTAGCCAAGCCCAAAGGGAAAAGAAAAAGACAACCATCTATGTACTTCAAGGCTCAAAAGAGCACCAAAATCAAGATGGGGAAGCCTCAGCCACCTTTAAAGGATCCCATCATCATTGAGGATGTCCCTACTGCAACAAAAGAAGAATCTCCCTCCAAAAGCCCCGTCACTTACGAGAGAGGAAGTCCTAAGACCTTTAGTTGGAAAGAAAGGATCAAAGTAATGGACTCTAAAATAGTCCTACAGGAGGCGTAGACCTCTCTACACGAGACATTAGCAAAGTTCCAAGAGATTGAAAAACTTGAAGAGAAGGTAGAAGAATTGACCAAGGAGGAAGACAAGGCAAAAGAGATGCCAAAGCCTGGACCTTAGCCTAACTTGGGCTCTTACTATAACCTTCTAAAAGGTAGCAAGATCATCCCACAAAAGTTTGCAGTTCCTCTTTTCTTCAAGTTGAAAAGGGAAAGAGTCAGGACCCATACATGGATGCAGATTTCAAAATCAAAAGGGGTGGACGACATTGGGCACATGGAAAACAAGTTGAGAGAGATGGGCAAAGAATTGAGCATAGTCAGGCATACAAAAAGCATCAGAAGAGCTCAATTAGAAGAAGAAAATGAAATGTTGAAGAAGCGAATGCAAGAAAGGGAACCTCAAGGAGGAAATGAGCTATCAATCTTAAAGAAACAACAACAGGAAGAGGAACCCCAAGCAGATAGTGAAACAAGAATAATATAGCTACAGGAAAGGGAATCCTAGGCAGAAAATGAGGTGTTCATCTTGAGAAGGCAGCTATAGGAAAAGGAAGCCCAATTAGCCTACATGGCCAGCTGGGCTATGGAGGCATTACAGTGTAGGAAACTAGCTAAATCATATGCAGTGTACCTCAAGGATCAGTGGCTCCAATTTCAAATTAAGACACTGGCCCAGAGGGGCACAATACCTTTTCAGGATTATGGCCAATTCATGCATTTATGTGATCACAGTTCAGCTGAGGATAAAGCGAAGCTAGCAGAATTTTACCTGCACAACATGGCACTTACTGACATGAACTTATGGGATCCAAATGGTACGTTGGGAGATTTTCAGCTGATGGCTATGGCATCTTGGATGAGCCATGAAGAGAAAAGGGCAGTGGAAATCTAGAAAATGATGGCAAAATATTTGAGTGAGCCCCTGATAATTAGAGCAGAACTACAAGACCCCTTGGCTCTCAGCTATGCCCACCAACACCTTGCAACTAATCCTCAAGTTGTCCTTGACTATGTTGATAAGCAGGCCCAGGCTATTGCTCACTTCGAGGACATGGAGAGATTGTTTGGAGATGACTACATTCATGCCTACATGAGAAGGTGGAATACATTGCCACATAGCCTGCGGATTAGGGAGTGTCACTCCCCAAACAGGATGAGGGAAGCCATGAGGAGAGTGCCCCTGTATAAACACTCAATGCAAAGTTTGAAGGCCAATTGGATTGGCCTTAAATTCAGTCCTCCACTACTGCTAGGACTACTGGAAGGAGTAAAAGAGGAGGAAGAATAGAAATAGTGGGAAGAACTAGATAGGTGTTGAAAGTGCAACAAGATGATGGAGCTTAGTGAAAAGAAGTCGCCTTCACTAAGTGGGCCCGCAAGCTATTTTTGGCGCAAAGTCTATTTTTAGACTATGTCTATTTT
>APFE030967131.1:89582-176710 GCA_000404065.3 Pinus taeda
TCAGCAGACGCTGCCTAGCTCCCAGACCTATGGTCCATGCTCTAATTTCCTTTCTATCAGTTTCTAGAGGGATGGGTTATTGCTTCCGTACCCTTGACTGATCAACTGTCTTGTGTGATTCTATCTTTTGGGATAGCTTAGTTACAGCTTAGCATCTGTTTTCTTTTGTATCTTCTGAACGCTATACTACTAAGCATTACTTGGACGAATAGCCTCGGATTGAGTTACTCTTTGTAATAACAAAACGTTCCCGGATTGATTTATTAATGTGGAATAATTAGAGGTGTGAGAGACCTTAGTTATAGCTCTACAGTGCAGACCAGGAAGGATGAGCAGGGGGACCCCAAGAAGGCATATGAGCAGGTTGGTTGGGGTGGTAATAAGCTTGGGATGACCCTTACATCCCCTGCTGATAAGGTCTAGGTCCATGAGGCCTCCTTTAGTTGAGGAAGTAGAGAGGTTCAGTAGCCACCTCGGTCCCTAGGTACATGGCTTTAAATCGAGGCAAGGTAGGGCATTGGTTGGTGGGATGGTCTTCCTCACACACAAAACATACCTCTACTGAGTATAATGGGCACTCATTCTTGGGGTGCTTCCTTGTGCATCTAGGACAAAAAATGGCCAAAGCCCTCTCAGCTTCTTCTTTCTTCTGCTGAATTCGGAAGGTATCAAGTTGCATGGCAATGGTCTGTCTCATTTCACTCTTAAGATCTTCCATCTGGTTAGCAAACTCATGCTTGGAGAGAGAGGTGTTAGCTGAGAGATGACTCCCCCTACCTTTCTTCTGGGCTGCCCTAGAATGGTTTCTAAACATGGCCTTTATGTCCTCATAAGGTAGTTGTTAGATATCTCCTCTAGCCAACAGGTTAAGGGTGTCCAAAAGGTCTTCAGGGACTCCTCAGAGCAGAACCAACTTCAGAGATTCTGGGTCAAGTATGCACCTAGCTCGTTTGTAACTGAGTTGGAACCTTTCCTCATAGTATTCTAAAGATTCTTCACTGCCCATGGTCATCCGAAATATTTCCCCCTTAGTTTCCTTGGACCTACAGTAGTCTCTGCACTTGGTGTTGAAGGCTTGTTGCATTTGAGCCCAAGTGGTGATATTGTTTCCAGGTAACCCCATGAACCAGCGTAATGCTGCATCCTTGAGGGTAGAGGGAAAGAGTTTAAGCTTTTGCTCATCCTCAACATAGTCATAAGTTTGACAAAGGACAACAAACTGAAACAGGAAGGTATCAGGGTCCTCAGTAGTCAAACAATGGAAATGAGGTAGCGCAGAGGGACTTATGTTTCTCATTTTCATGTCTCCATTGGTCTCTCGGATGGGAAAGGCACCCTCTATTCTCTCGTCTTCTCTTCTACTGTTTTGGTTTTCAGCCATGGCTTCAGATGGAATGTTTCCTAACTCTTCTTCTGCTATAGGATCTTTGTATATCTCAGGAGGTTCACCTATAGGGTCTTCTGGCTCACTGTCACCAGAGAAAAGAGAAGGTTGACTCAGTGATGTGGTGGAGGTGTTGGGTAAGAATTTGTCGGTTTTATCTCTATTCCTACGAGGCATGAAATGGAAAGACATTTTCTTGCTTTTCTTGTATTTTTTCTTGTACCTGCAAAATGAGAATAGATTGAACTGCAACTAACTATCTTACTGAAAGGAAAATGCGGAATTGAAATGCTAATTTACGCTTACAGAATTGAAATGCTAATCTATGAAAGCAGAATTGAAACTCTAATCTATGCTTGCAGAATTGAAATTGCGGAACTGGAAGGCTAATCTATGAAAGCAGGAAATGTCTACTCTACTTTTGTGGAAATGAAATTGCAGAATGGAAACGAAATAAACTACTTAGCAGAATGTTGTAGTAGAAAATAGAAGAATAGCAACAATCACCAATACTCTGACGCTTCCCCGGCAATGGCGCCAAAAAAGATGGTGGGCCCCAATATTGCACCAATAATGCTGCAACTCCTGGGACTCCCTTCTTTAATTTTATCAACCCGGTTGTTCGTAACAAACTTGGAAGCGACGGTGCTGTATGCACAAGTACTAGCTCTTGTCGCAGCTGTCACTTGGTCAGCTGGCACAAGTCCGCTAGGGGCTTTAGCCAACTTCTATAAGTTCTCAGAAGAATCTTTTAAGCGATGGATGAAAACTAAATCAAAGGAAGCTAATCTACTTGCGAAAAGGAACTGAAAGCCGAAAAAGAAATGCAAACCCTAGCAAACCCTAATTCTACCAGCTAGTTCTACTGATGCAAAAATGAGAATGAAAACTACTGAAAAGAGATGTCATTACTTCCATGAAGATAAAATACATATGTCTAGACTACCTTTGTCCTAGGAAAGCATCTTTTTGTATTTTTTGATTAAGTGTCGATTTTCACATGCATATGCTTGAACTGTGTTTTACTGTGCAGGGGTGGATCAAGGAAGAGGAATGCTTGGAAATGGTTGGAGAGGTTCAGAGAGGGTCTAAGGAGTCCTGAACACTCTTCCCCAGAGTTTCACAAGGTTTGGCTATTAGGAAACCTCACTTGTGAGCTTCTACAGGAAGTCTGCAGGGGTTCTACAAGATGTTTCAGAATTTCTACAGGATGTTCCAGAATTTCTACAGGATGTTTGGGAATCGGTTTTTAGGGGATGGACGAGTGAGGGAAGGTGCATGGATGGATCTGGAGGTAGGATAGGGGTCTAAAAATGGCCTAAGGACTGGTGGTGGATTGGTGAAGAAGTAGAAGGCTGACTTGGCTTGAAGAAGGCTAAGGCAATGATAGGTAAGGAGGTAAGGATTCGTGGACAAAAAGGATAGATAGGGAACGAGAAACTTAGCTAAGAGACAAGACAGGTGGCTCAAATGATGCTTTGGGTGGATGAATGAATGAAGAATATGCCTTGCACGGTGTACCTTGATCAAATCAACAAAGACCTACAAATGATCAAATCCTAAACTAGTCTAGTCTATCCATCAATCAACATAAATGAGCAAAAACTTTATTTGGGAAGAGAACCTTGTACACCATCTATGTAAAGAAACATTTCAGATGTCCAAACCCATGACTAATCTCTGCTAATAAAACAAGAACACTAAAAGATTGCATAAACAAGAAAACTAGTGTTTTTGTGAGGCAGCACTGTTCCTCAATTCTAGGCCCAAATCCAATAAGGATGAGGCAAAACCAGGAGTGTGGTTGTCCCTTTTTCTTGGAGGTTCTGCTGTTATTATCCTACCAAAACACCTAAACCAAAGTCATTCATAAACAGTGATTTATTCCAGCAACATAACAAAATCTACTTAACAGAAATATGTTCAAATTCATAAAGGAAAACAGTGATACGTAAAGGAAAAGTAACAATACAGAAAGGAGGTCCTAGGCTCTCAAGTTGGGCCCAACCCTGAGAGCTTTGGCTCCTATGAAAAACTCAGATTTAATACGAAACCAAACTGCTTCTCATTATCCAAAAAGAATCATAACAGTCATGCCAAAAATGGCTACAAAGGAACGAAATAGAGCTGCAGCACTGAGGTGCAAAGTACACAATAGTTTCAAAAGTCTTTTTACGAAGGCTAAGGCCTCAACATTTATAGATCACGAGGGACCTAGCTGGCCACCTCAATTTGTGGAACTCGGTTGTCAAACTGTGAGTTAAACAGTCCCTTTCTAAATGCTTCTTGGCTGCCTTCTAGATTTGGTTTGGTGGTCTTTGGAGCTCGGAGTTGGAGGTGGAGATCCCGAGGAAAGGTCATTGAATGCCATAGGCACCCCCCTTTCAAGCCCTCACCTCAGGCTTGGCTGCCTTATAGCTCATGATTGCTTTGACTTGCTCCAATATATGTCAAAAAAACCTGAAATAGACACGTGTTAACCACCTAGGAAAAGTGACTTCCCTTATTCGTACCAAAGACATACACATACCAAAAATAATGCATAAACTATAGAAAATGATGGATTTGAACAAGGACTAAACAAGGAAAGTTAGGCTAGATGAGCCCAAATTGTTACCAATTTTTGGGCTCATCACTTCCTCGTAGATTTATTTGTATTGATATCTGAATTCAAGTGCCTATAATTATATCACAGATTCACTTGTCTCAATACTGTTGATGCATATACTTGTCTGGACTATTGAAATCATATCTTTAAATCCGCAACACATGAATCATAGCATTCAACTCTTCCTTTATCCATTTTTTCTGCTTGTAACTCAAATAAGTATATAAATCCTTAATGCCTAAAGCTCTATGTGTTAAGTGTAGAAGTCGTTAAGCCGTATTCTCTATGTGATGGGTTTCTCCTTCACTTTTTCCTATCTCATTTTCCTGAAAAATGTTATTAAGTTGTAAGCCCTTGAACTACTCGGCCTCTGCTATTTTCATGCATATTTCTAAGATCTGAACTTGTGAAGTACCAAAAATTCATGTTTTATTTCTTTGGAAAAATGAACCAGCCCATTTCCTATATATACATACATACATACATACATAACATACATACATACATACATCACATACATACATACACATACATACATTACATAACACATACAACATAATATATATTATATATATAATATATAATATATATAAACATACATATATATATATGTATGTATGTATATGTATGTATATATAACATAAGTGATGTCTCTAGTTTCCTGAAAATCATTTGAGACATACCAATTTAGATGTGCCTAGTCACTGGTCTTGTAAGCAATCCAAGGGTGTCTCTAAGAGATACAAAATGGGTAATTATGATAAACATGGAAATGATCCTTATCATGTCCCTTGTCCTTGCATTTTATACATCAAAATTCAGTGCACACCTTTGGTTGAGCTTCCTTTCCTGTTTTCAAGCTCTACAACTCCATGTGCAGACTTTCTAGCTGCGACTGAATCTGTTGTACTCCAACATTTGTATCTTGTACTGGTGAGGCTTCCAACCTCAGCAAGATATCCATAGCCTCTACGTTCGTTCCTATCATCTGTTGTGATAATGGTAATCTTAGGTGAGGCAATAACAATGAAATGTACCAGTCTCTATGTTCATCATTCTTGATGTTCATATTAGCCTACCGAATCAGGCATTTTGGCATCTGAGCAAAATCCCATGAGGATTCATTTACCCTTTGATGTAGCTCCTTAAACATTGTGACAAACTGTGCATGAGACTTAGGAATCTTAAACTCACTATTCAACACTTTTTGAGTCTCTGCCAACGTCGCGCTAGGTCTGTCTTGACAGAACTTGATATATCAAGTTAGCACCCTATCTTGCAACGTTGTGACTAGCTGTGCTTTCTTTAGATTATCATCACTGATCTACTGCTTTGTCCACACAGCATTTGCAACAAACCAAAATTTCTAGGGGACTTCACTCCCTACCACTTTAAAGATCAACAACTTCATTGCATTTTCCATGTTAAATGGTTGAGGTGGAGGTGGGGGTGGAGGTGAAGGTGTAGGTGTATGCAACGGAGATGGAGGCAAAGGTGGAGTGGATGGATGAGGTATCCTTGGTATACCTTGACTTACCAATTTCAATGCACTTCTTGGTGTCTTTAGAATAGTTCTTTCGTCGTTGCTTGAAGATGATCCCAAGAGCGGATTATATTCAGAGCCAGATTCTCCATTCCTTTTGAAGGGTTTTCCACTATGTGTAGTCCCAAACATCAAGGTAATGGCATAACCCGTTTTTCACACAACAACATCTTAATCCAAGTTTTCAGAGATTTTAAGTACTTACCTCGCGGTCCCTTGAAGATCCTGTGCTTTGCTTCGCTATAACTGATGGTCATATCAATCACAAGCTCAGTGACGAATCCTAGACCTATGATACGATCAATCCAGTGACCAAAAACCCACGCGATGTTATTTTCTGAAGCTTCCAAATGCCTCACTAGCTCTAGAGTCCACATAATAGTGTTGAAAATGTTAATCCTCTCTACGGACATAGACAATCCCTCTAGCCCAATGACTGGGTCTAGCAACTTGAGAGGACAATCAACTAGACATCTTCTTAGATTATGATTGAAAAATAGAACAAGAGAGAAGGCCTATTAATTGCTCTGATGCTAATTTGATTTCCTTTGTTGAAATCCTTGAACTGCTTATGTCAAGGTCTTGTTCCTACTGCTTTCAGTGCTTATGTACTTGCACAAAAAACCAAGAGACAACAAATCATGCCAAAACCAATAGAAAATATAATAATAATTTATTTAGCTAATCAAGGAATGCCAAACAAATACATACATGAACATATATATTGGGAAGATGAACCAGTAGTTATATTATTATTTAAATGATAAAGAGGAAGCTTACAACCATAGCCTTGATCTTGAAAGGCTCTCCTTGAGTGGTAATCCAAGTCCAAGCCAAGAAACTCTCCAAGCCTCCTTCTCCAAGTCTAATGAATAACCTCTAAGAACAAGCTCAACATAGCAATGCAAATGGACATAGATCAACCATTTGGGAATGGTAGAGGATAAATTTATAGGCTAGGAGAGGGAGTTAGACCTCCTCAAAGATAGGATTAGGCCCACATCTTAAGGAGGTACCTCATAAGGATGAGACCAAGAGGTCAAATTAGGAGGATTCGACCTCATCTATGTGAACCACCTCCACCTTGCTGCTCTTGAAGCTTCTAGATCACGAAGCTTCTCATCCTCTTTGGGAAAAATTCCTTTTTGAGACGATCATGAGTATGAGAGAGAACAAAGCAATCCCATCACTGGCTTAATAAGGTGCAACATGAGATCATTGCACTTTGAGCTTCATAAGGGCGATGATTCTCATTTTAGGGTTTCATGAGCTATTTCTTCAGGGAAGGATCCAAATATTTTCTAAGAAAAGTTAAAGGAGGGATCTAAGCTATATACATTGATGAGTATACTATATAATGATCATGTTTTAGGCACTTCATGGTATGTCATAGAGAAGTGCAAGAGGTGTGAAAAGATATTGTGTAACAGATGCCCCCTAAAGCATGAAGGCAAAACAAGGAGTGATGGCTGAAATGATTTACGAGCTTTTGGCAAGGACGAAGACACACACTGTCATGAGACCTACAAATCAAGGATGCATAGACATATACATATTTGAGATCAAGACATGAATCCATGACATGGACGTAGCCACCCGGATGATTAAGACTACGTAAAAAGATCCATGGTATGGGCACAACCATCTAGATAACAAGGATCAGTGTAAATATTAAGTCTCATGGTATGGTCACAACTATATGTATAGTAGAAACATGTGTACAATCATGAAAAACATAAAACTCCATGCAACTTGAACCACAACAGAAAGGAATCAGGGTCTTGCACTCCATCCCGACCCGATCAATGTATGAATCCCATCATGCGAAGAAATGTGTTGAAGTCGAATATGCTAGAAAACCACCTGATTACCGGTGAATGATGTGGATCGTTAACAGGTATAAGCGAAACCACCAATAGTGACAATGGCCCTCAAGGTACAATAGTATAATCTGTGAATGTGATAATGAAGTTCTAACACTCATGGAATCACCCGATCAAAATCCAATAATGAAGACCTGTCATTGGATGTGAAGAAATAACCATTAAGGCATGCCAAATCTAAGGTATTGAAAGGAAGTTCCTATGTCATTTTCCTGGATAGTGAGCTAAAGTCAATAGGAAGTGACCCGTCGAAGGAGGGAAATGATGAATCCCCCATCATCGACACGAAACAAGGAATAAAGTGGAATGATATTCAGGATTGTAGTAATGACTCAAACAATGTATAGGTAAATAACTCTAGATTGCTCTTCTCTTGAACATATTAGCGACATGACTCTGGAGTGTGGCAGCATTTGACTCAACATGGGACTAAAGGTCATGATGACAGTGAGGAATAGTCAAATGAGAGGCAAAATGGATCACCCAAACCCGGGAGAACAAGTGATTGAGTGAGGATATCCCAAACCCGACATGACAACAGAAGAGTTTCATGTTCAAGAGCGACATGCTACCTATACAAACGATGTCTCATCTTCATTTTCCCTCGCTATTTCTAGCGAGTACCCCAATTATTTTTAATCACAAGCTTGAAGGGGATAGCATATGCTTGTTATGTAAGTTCATTCTTCGAATGAATCCATCCTACTAATTTTGATGAGCCCTGGGAAGGAGAAGCTTGGTCCCATCATGGCGACGATCCTTTTGTCGCAAAATTTAAATGATCCCGACATAATAATAACTCAGTATCTTTTTCATGTTTAGAGAGTTTGAAAAAGAAATGAAAAAGAAACTCCATCATGTCCCTTTTTGTAATTTGTCCCTCGAACCCAAAAAGATAGAAAATAATATCCAATGCAACCTCTTGACCATGTCAACTAAGGTGTACCTTTTTTGTAAATAGTCAGTTTCAGTCCGAAAAAGGGGTAAACTTATACTGAGGTGACGTCGATTCATTTACTTTAACGAGTTCGAAATGACAATTACATGGAAATATTTTCAATTTTTGAGAGACAGAAAAGAGCGGAAAGATGACTCCAAGGGGGTCCATTTTTCGTTTATTTAAGGAGTCTGAAAAAGATAAAATAAAACTCCTAAAATTGGTCAATAATGATCATTGTTCACCTTGAAGGAACCTGTAACTGCACATGAAACACACCCATCGCTGATATCAGGAAAACATTAAAATATTACAAAAATATTTGACAAAATGACTTTCAAAACTTATGAATAGGTAAAAGTAATTTCATTTTTTACCATTTTACCAAACTGAGCTCTGAAAGTGTTTTTCTACCCTAATTTCCTTGATTTTCTAGTGGCTTTTGCGGGGCAATCCGGGGAACCATTTCACGATTCGTCTGTGACAGGTAAGAGCCTCATCCTTGCTCTTGCATTTCATTACCTTTTTATGCAATTTGAACATTGAATTTTAAGCTAGAAAAGAGGATTTTTAAAAGTTAGGTCGTCGGTGACCATCACAGGTATGGTCATCAGACCCATGATGGTCGTGCTCGAGCCAAAAGGCTCACGTGATTCCATCACACTGTTTTGAAAAATAGACGTGATGGCACTAAGAGCGATTTTTGGAGATTAAAAACTCATTTTAAAGCAAAAAATGTTGAATTTTATCCATGGAAAAAGCACTGAAAAGTGTTTAAATGTTGTTTGCAAGAGAAATATGGTCCTAGAGTGGAAAGAAAGAGGCCATGAGGCTGAGGATCACCAAGAATCTCAATATCTGGCATGCATAAATGCTTTGAGGGATTGTGGCCTGTTGAAATTCTTTTAGACCACAGGGTTGAGGGCACAGGTGTAGTTGTTACCCTATCTGATCAACCTTCCGGATGTAGATCAAGAGATCTTCATCATCAAAGGGAAGGAACTGGAACTGGAGGAAATGGACATCTATTTCATCATAGGATTATCCCCAACAAAGTCACAATTTTGTTGACATGGTTAATCATTTTGTTGAATTTTTTCAAGTTTTTATGATTTTTATGAGAATGTAATCTAAGACTCAACTTATTATAAATGTGTTGATGTGGGACTAGAGATACCACTAGGCATATCACCAATAGCACGGTGAGCTGCCCATCCGATAGTGGCTACAGACTATGAGGAAGGGGATGACCCCTTAGTCGATATGGCGCACAATCTGGAGGCAATCACTCGAGGGGTTCCAGATTATGCCACCATCGACGATGTTCCACCACGTTGGCAAAGACATACAGTTGGAGTCTCTGCAAGACTGCGTCGGTTGTTAGGCCGAGTGATCAGAGCAGTCGCGTGCTACCATGAGCATCGTGCAATTTTACAGTTCTTTTAGTCTTTTACACATTTTGTAGGCTTTGAAAGCCAAGTGTCTTAGAACACTCTATTTTTTGACATTTTGATGTAAACACTCTGACAGCCATGATATATATATGTGTGTGTGTGTGTGTGTGTGTTTTGTTTCTACTTATGTGTTCATAACATGATTCAGTTTTACAAATGATGCAAATGTCTATCAAGAACGAAATTTGCTAATGCATCAGTTAATGTATTTAAATTACGTGGAATATGTTGATATGTAATGTAATCAAAATTCATTTCCAGTAGTCTAACACATAGATACATACGCAATACTTGTGGATTTCTTACTGAATAATGATTGTTTGATTGTAACACAACGAGCTATGAATCCAACTTAACAACTAAATCCCTAATGACAAGAGAAATTTCTTCTGACAAGAGTTCAATAACTGCACTATACTCAGTGATATTATTGGTTGTTCAACCAAGGCAGATACCTTGTAAGTTAATCAGCTCGCCATTAGGGTCATAGAGTACCCATGCTGTGAAAGAGAGGTTCTATATGCTACAACAAGCACCATTAGGAAAACCAATGTAATGACCTGATGACATTTGCAAATCGAGTGGAACATAGGGTAAGCAGAAAAACATATGTCTACAAAGCAAACAAGTACACCAAAAAATCAAAACTCGCACTAATGAATAAACACACTAATGTACAAAAGCTATCATATGAATTTCACGCATAATACTTTTTGAGATACAACCCATTACGGGGTTGTGACAATCCATTCCCCTCATAATCACATAGCTCATAGGCACCTTTATGTAAGACACATTTGACAATGTAGGGCCCATTCCACATAGGTTCGAACTTGCCTGCCCCAAACCTATCATTGTCTTGATCATAAAGGACCAAGTCGCCTTCTGCGAAAGTGCGAGGAGAAACGGTTTGGTCAAAATGAGCTTTGACTCATTTTTTTTGAGCTTCGATAATCATCACAGCAATGTGACGAGTCTCATCTAGTCTCTCAAGATATAGTAGTCGCTCCTCTTTAGGTAAGGTATTTGTAAGAAGTTTGATAGCTAGCTTAAGTGAAGGTATTTCACATTCGATTGGAAGATTTGACACTAAATCATACACCAGCTCGAATGGGGTGAATCTAATGGTCGTCTTAGTAGAGGTTCGGTAAGCCCAAATAACTAAGAAAAGTGTCAAATGCCAGTCTTTTCTATGCTTCCTAGCGGTACACTGAAGCATAGTAATCAAAACCTTATTCACTACTTCAACATGGCCATTGGCCTGTGGATAATATGGAGTCGAGCTATCATGGAGAAGGCCCAACTAAGCAGTTAACTTTTCCGTCATGTTCTGATAAAAATGTGATCCATGGTCAGTCAGGAAAGCTTGAAGGACACTGAAACATGCTATAATGTGGTTAAAAAGGAACTGTGTGGCCACAATACTGTCATCATTGTATGTAGGCATCACCTCGGCCCATTCTGTAAAAATAGTCGACGATGACGATGTTATAACCATGCCCTCGGGCTAAGCGAGGGTTACATGTCATGAAACCAATGTCCCATTTGGAAAATGGGACAACGGTAATTATGGGGTGTAGGGGAATGAGTGGGGTGTGCTGTTTGCGGTTGAAAATCTAACATTCATGGCATTTTTGAACAGCTAGAATGCAATATTTGAAGATAGAAGGCCATAAATAACCGGCACGAAGGATCTTCTGAGTAGTGGCATATCCAAACATATGACCACCACAAGAACTAGACTGGCAATCATTTAGGACCAGCTCAACTTCTTATAGAGTGAGACATTTTTGAAGGACAGAGTCCACACCAACCTGATATAAGGTATCACCAAGGATCTGATAGGGTTGGCATTGATGCCAAATCCGGTGTCAGTTTGATCAGGGCAACGCAAATTGGAAGGTCTGGGTTTCGAGATAAGCAATAATGTCTCCATACTAGGGATCAAGAGTGATGATTAGAAATAGTGTTTCATTCGGTATCTGCTCAATAAAATCATTTGGTGTGCTTGTAGACAAAATAGCATAGATTAACTCGGCAAAGATGAGCGATTTCTTTGATTTGGCAGCAGTGAATTCCAAATCAAATTCTTGTAGGATGATGATCCATTTTTAGTATTTACCCCCCAGCCAATGACGAGTCAGTATATATGTCATAGGGTTGCAATAAAAAATTACGGTGGTTTTCCTTAAAGGGATATAGTGTCAAAACATTTGGATGACATGAACCGCTGCCAAAGTAAGCTTCTCGACATGAGCATAGTGGGACTCAGTATTAAGAATATTCTGGCTCAGATAATAAACCACGTGCTTATTTCCATCATCATCGTCCTGAACTAACACCATAGCAATGGTGTTATCATTTGCATCCAAATACAGGAAATAATCGCGGCAGTAATCGGGGGATGGAGTAAAGGAGCACTAATGAGGTATTTCTTTAAAGCATCAAAGGATTCTTGAGTAACTTCATCCCAAATAAAAGGTATTCCCTTCTTAATTAAGTGAGTATAACCTTTGGCAAGTTCAACATAATTTAGGACAAATCGATAAAAAAAATTAGCTTTTCCCTACAAGCACTGCAATTGCAGCAGTGATGAAGGACGAGGTAGATTAACTATGGCCTTTACTTTCAAAGGATGAATCTTGATCCCTTCACGAGACACGACAAAATCTAAGAGCTGGTGGTAATCGACACAAAACACACACTTGTGTGGATTAAGATAGATATTATAATGTTGACATTGTAAAAATATAGCTCTTAAGTGATCTGAATGGTCACGACATTTAGCCGAATGAGCAGGCAAGTCATCAAGGTATGGCTAAACAATATGTTTAACATCATGGAATGCATAGGACATTGCATGTTGAATAGTGGCACCAGCATTCTTTAGACCAAAAGGAATATTTTTGTAAGTGAAGGTACCATAAGCACAGATAAAGTTTGTTTTATGTTGATCGGCGGGTGAAATGTTAATCTAGTTATAGCCAGAAAAGCCATCCATGAAAGAAAAAATCTCGCTCCCTGCGCATTTGTCGATGATCTGGTTGATAAAGGGAGTAGGATAATTGTCTTTAGGACATGCGCAATTAATATCGTGGTAATAAACACAAACATGTAACATGCCCTACTTTTTGGCAACAGGGATGATATTGGATACCCAATCTGTCAATGGAATAGGATAAATGAAACCTTCTTTCAAAATCTTTTCTACTTCTTCTTCGATAGCAACAACCTTCCAAGGGTGCATAGGCCAAAGCTATTTTCGAACAGGCTTAGAATGAGGATATGCCAGGATCTCATGCACCACTATGGTTGGATCAATACGAGGCATCTCCTCATATGACCAAGTGAAAATGTCTCAGAATTATTTAAAAAGCTGAGTATAGATCTTAATCTCATTTGGAGAACAAGAAACCCCTATATTGATTTTCTCGACAATTCTCGGTTTAATGGAAATTTCAATAGGCATTGTAGCAGTGATGTTTCCCATATTACCCTCTAACAAAATTTCATGTACCCGAATAGGCATCTGAAATAGAGGCGTAAAAGGATGAGAAACAGACACTTCAGGACAAGAAGGCATCTCATCAAGGTGAGGGAGGAAGGAAGAACGATGATGTACACTGTTCTAAGGAACTTCCTCCAGAGACATGACCTCCACAATACTCTCATTAGTGGGTAATGTATCATTCAAGGGATCGAGAGAATCCCAAGAACCAATCCAAGGGGATGGCACATAAGTGTCCAGGTTCGCACTGAAGACAGTATGACTTTCTTAAGTGGCCATCGAAGCTAAAACAATTTCTTGATAATTTATTTCCAATGGACTTAAAAGCATAGCATTGCCAAATGAGTCAATTTGATCTTCGGAAGGGATAATTCAAGGATCCATGGAATTTGAGATCATATTGACTGAATGAACATTTGGAGGTGGGAGAGAAAAAGTACCCATTAAAGCAGAGTCTTTGAAGAGACCTGCACCCATGCTCTCATAAGGAATCTCAGTATTTCCCATATAAGGAACATTACCATTGGACAAACCACAAGAAAATAAATATAGTTGATCAACTGTGACTATTTTTCCTTCATGAGGAAGATGAAGTACGCAGAACAAAGAAGACACCACAAAAAACATGGTGTGAGTCCATCTTTTCCCGAGAATAAGGTTGTAGTTGAGATTGGCATCTACAACTTCTACTTCTAATTCAACAGTCTTGCCTTCTACAGTAATTGGTAAATTCGTGAGAATATAGTATGGTCACGAACCTCTGCCATAAAAGGCTTTCAAAGTGTTCGGAGATTGGTTAAGAGGAGGACAACCAATGGCTTTCCAACGAAAAATTGACATGATGCAGGTCAAGGCACCTTCATCAATAATCGTTTGATGAATCATCTTTGCTTTGATAAGGACCTAGATCAGAAATGTGATCTGATGAGGAAGACGAGGTACATTGTTCTCTAGATCAAAAATAATTAGACTTGAATCAGAAGGATCAATAACACTGATAGTGGACAGCAGTGACTTCTAATACTGATAGCGGACAGCAGTGACTTCTTCTTTGTTGGACAGGATTGAACAACCTCCAAGGCAGACATCATCGAAGGTGCCTGAGCTAAATCCTCAACAATATTGTAATGTTGTGTAGCTCTGGCATTCAAATTGAAAGATGAATTCCGAAGAACACCTTTAGGGGGTGATCAGATGACAGACTCACTGTTAGGGCACTCGATATGGAGTGGAATAGAAGAGGATGGAGTAGAAGTAGAAGGAGTATCATGGGCTTCTTTCTCTGTGGTTTTTTTAGATGTAGCTTGATAGTCCTTGGTTCAAGTAGTGATCGATATAGTAGATGAAAATTGCATCATAAACACTTGGGAACCTGAGGAAGCAGAAGACTGAGGCTGGTCTACCAATTAGGTCTGTTGTGACAGAAAGGGTTCTTTTAAAATAGTTGGAGTCCCTTTTAGCAAGAAACTAACTTTAGATCATCGGGGAAAATATCTACTGTAATGAGCCTTCTCATAGATGAGGGAAGGATATTTCGACTTTCTTCGAGAAGTGTCATCAACAGAAGATTTAGGAAGGTCCTATTTTGGGGCATCGACTTTGGCCTTACCTTTGCCTTTCTTTTTACCTTTATAGGAAATATCTACTATGGTAGAATGGATAGCATGAACCTCAGAGGTTTTACGAGGACTGGATGAATTCTTAGAGCGATTATTAGAACCAGTGTTCGAGATCAATTTCTGCTTCGAAGAAGCTTTCACAGGAGTCTGTGACACAGAACTAATCACACCATCAATAGGTGGTGTATCCGGAGACTTCGATGCTATCAGATTTGATGATGGTCTCAGAGCATTAGGTAACATCTCATACAATGTGCCATATTGTGAATAGACTAGGTCTGAATATTGAGCACCAGTGATAGCTTTCTCTTCGATAACACGTCCACCCATGGCTATGTCCTTAACAATTTTGCTAATGAATGATTTTGTGAACCATTCTATCAACAGCTAATCAACAATATCAAACTTGATGAGGTAACACTGACATCTCCATTCATGGATATGATCATAGATGTGGGTCGTGATGTCTTGCTTTAGTGATGTAAGAAAATGGGTGACAGTTTCATAGCGAACTGGCAGCTAGAAATGAGTGAGAAAATCCACAGTGAGAGAGTTGAAGTCACCATAGGTACCTCGAGGCAATTAAATGTATCACTTGGTGGTAGCACTTGTGAGAGTCCTTTGGAAAAGTCGAAGATGGATAGAATCATCGATGTATGAATTGGAGGAGCACCACAAGTGATATTTCATCACATGGGCTTGTGGATCATCTTTTGCTTTTCCCTCAAATTTGGGGCAATCGCTCGGAATCTTCGATAGAACTGGAGGCCAGTACAATGAATGAAGAATGGGATCATTTGTGTCTAGAAACATCGGGCAGCTCCAACGTAGCCAAGAAAGGCAATTGTGTGTTAAATGGCATATATGGCCTTTAAGGAGACCCAAACTGTGGAGTCCATCCTTGTTGGTAAGGATTTTTCACTCATAGTGGTGGATTTTGTCCATATGGAATCTGATTTTGTCCCCACTGAGGGTTACCTTTCCCATAAGGAGGATTTTGTCATGGGTAGGTTGGATACTGCCCTCCCATAGGTCGCTGATGAGCATTGTACGTGGCATACGAGTTATAACGCTATTGAACCTGCTGACCCTGAACATAAGGGTTTTGAACTTGTTGATGCAGGGGTTGACCTTGACCTTGCAAAGGCTGACCTTTCTGATACGCATATAAGGCTTGCTACTACCAAGGTTGACTTTGTTGTTGAAAAGGTTGGTTTTGCTATTGTAAAGGTTGGCCCTACAGCTGTAGAGGTTGGCCTTACGAGGACAAAGGTTGGGAGGATTGCTGAACAAACTGTGTCCACAGATGCAAAGTTTGTTGTGACTATTGCAAATGTTTCCCTTGTGGTTGTAGTAGTTGTCATTTCTGCTACAATGCTTACCCTTGCTACTACAAAGATATCCCCTACTGCTACGAAGGTTGCCCTTGCTGGTGCGAAGGTTTTCCTTGTTACTAAAAGGGTATCTAGACAACTCCTGAGATTATACCCAGGGGGTATTAATAATTCTCGAATTGGATCTTGCCATATCCACTAGGCACAGTGGATTGGCCAGGTTGAAAATAAGGCCCAACTTGAGGAATATAAGGTGGATTTACCATAGCTTGCAAACCATATTGGACATAAGCTAGTTGGAATGGGATCTGAGCCATATATGGCTGTTGGTATTGGACGTTACCCAACCTAGATGGACCAACAAGATTAGGAATAGCATCGTGAAAGGATTGATTCATTCCAACCATGTGAGTTTGTAATCTAATCACACTAGTTTTTCTAGACATCATGAGGATATTAGGATCTTCCCCCCCAGGCAGTGGCATAGTCTATCAACTCACTAGAGGGATAAAACTTACTAAGACCTGCCCTGAAACAGTCGGTTGAACAGGAAGAGTCGGTCAAAACAACGAGACAGGTTGAGACAGAATGGTAGGTTTAACTAGAACTGAAGTGACCTCAGCTTGTACAATCGGTCAAGAGGTCATGTTCTGAATGAATAGACTTGATGTAGGCATAGCACCGGAAGACCAGATGGGGTTCTGATATAATGATGAGGCACTAGGAGTGCCTGAAACCAATTGAGCTATAGAGATATAACCATGCAGAAATATGGGCTCACTAAACTCAGCATAAGAGAGAGACAAGACTCTTCTCGTAAAAGGGAAGCCTTCTGGAGCTCATCATCTATGTGAGGAGTGTGGGTAGCGAAAACTTCTGAATGACCCAAAGAGGACACTGGGATCTCACCTTGTAACTCCATAGATGGAAAAAACTAGCGATGAGGAACCAGAGATGTCTAAGGAGATAACTCCAAAGGAATACCAGGTTGATCATATGAACTGTACTGACGTTGTGGAGATATCACAACAATATCGAACAATTGGCTCAGTGAATAGACAACTAGTATTTGTAGACTTTCTGGAGTCTGTAGACTCTCGGGTGTCCAAATGGGATTATCAGAGGAATCTAGATCAGATTCTTGTGGTGACCAGGAATCTGATGAAGGCAGGTGAGAAGACAAAGATTAGATACTTAGAAAAATTCCAAGTTCAACACCTTGAGCCTCAAGCGACTGAGGAAGTTCCGAATTAGCTCCTTGGGAGGACCCTTCAGCATCAGACAATGAAGGGGAACTATGAGATGGACTCAATTGTTCAGCCACGATGGCTTTCCATCAACAACAAAAGGGAAAGGAAAAAAATTGATTAAGGATTTAATAGTCTTGAAATTAATAGGGAATGACTCAATTTGTTCTAAGAAGAAACTGGTTGGGATGACATGTTAACATGGGAAGTTATATTTTAGAAATAAAAACATTTCCTTTTCATCTTTAAAGAGTCGAGAAAAGGGTGAAAATGTGACTCTAGTCACTTTTAATGGTTTTGTGAGCGTGAAAGGACAAGTTGCTCGATGATCTCTTTAAATTTAAAGAGTCAGAAAATATCAAATGACTACTCAGGTGAATCTAGGTAAAAGGAGTACCAAGTAACCGTGAACTGCAATATACACCTCAACCAATAGATTGACCAAGGACTTGACGTACATGCAGGCAATCTCCCCGAATGTTGTGTTTGGTGTATTGTGTTTACAGGGAGACAGACTCGGCTTCCTATGGATAAAGGATTGCAACCTAGAGGGGTCTCCCTTTATATATGCGACGGTATATGGAGCACAAGTCTGTGCTAGCACTGTCTAATGCCGAAGCTAACGACAACTGCTAAGTTTTAAAGACATCGAAACACATCTCTAACCTAGACCACTAGATATGATCGTTAATGTTTCAAATTCTCCTTATATTAATTGATATATTTTAAAGTTGATCTTGTAATTATGTCTTAATTTCAAGGCCTTAACGATGTTTTTTCTTCCTAAAATGAAAACTAGATGATGAAATGAAGTATTTCAATTTGATGAAGGCTAGCTATGTAGGGAAGAAAATTACTCAAATCATGCATCAAACCAAATGCAATATGCATCTATGACCATCTTTGAATGTTAAATGAAAAATATGAAATCTAATCTTTCACATGATAAGAAAATGCAATGCCAAAACAAATATTAAAGAAAAACTCTAAGATATAATGATGATTTTTTTCTCTCTTTTTCGAAATGCAACAAATGTAATCTAGTGCAAAGGGAAAGAGAATGCAAGAAAATTAAGAAGTATGAATATCACTTTCACATCAATGATTCAAATGCAATGAAATTTTTTCCAAAAACTAGGAAAAGAATAGCACTTTCACTTTCAGTTCGAAACATAAACAACTTCAAAGCAAACACTTTCTTTTGATTCCAAAGAGACAATCGATTTGTTATCTATTACTTGTAGAATTAAGCTTAAGCAAATTTCACTATATCTTCTAATGAAAACAACTTAAGTCACAAGAACTAAAAGTAATCTGCAACCACGTCTGCTTTTGGGAAAACTAGTGTCTTTTCGATCAACTAGCCCTCTAGGTTTGGTAGCTACCCTAAAAACAACAGTTGAAAGTAATTCAACGATTTCTTCTATGCACAATAGATAAGAGAAAGATGAGAGGACCAACCTGGAACTTCTGCTTAATCCTTTTCTTGATCTTTCTCCCCCTTGACAGAGCTTGCAACTCCTCTTTGTACTTATCCCACTTGAAGAGTACCTGTAGAGACACAGTAGCAAACAACCATCAAATCATCTTGATCTATTTTATCATAAGCATTACAGAATCAGATGTATAAGTAACATACAATGGCATTCACAAATAATAACATTCACAAGTGCACAATTATATGGAAGAAAACTTGAAGAACTTTATTAAATAGAAGGGAGAATTACAACCCATTCGTCTAATCCAGCATCATCATCCCAGCATCAATCCCTCTTCACCTCATGAAATAGCAAGATTACACCAACAATACAAGGCTCTTATCTCAAATACAAACTATCAGCACTTCCTTGCAATTCACAATATTGCAGCCTCTGGATCTCTTAGATGAGGGATCCATTTATAAATGTGTGCAAGGGTGTGAGTCATCTCTGGGGTTTTGATTAGTGTCATTCCACTTGTTACAATTGATTCCACTTGTTACAATTGGTTCCACTTGGAGATTTCTTGGATCTCTTACTCATCCCTGGGTGAATTCAGAGAGGAAAGTGTCATAAGAGAAGTTTTTAGAAGATTCCATGAGTATCCACTTAGCAAACTGTCTCGGATATTTGTCCATCCTCGCCCATCGTACCCTACAGAAGGCCTAATCAGTATGCATTGCACCTGAGCAGTGTACCACTCAGTATGCATCACACCTGGCTAGTGTAGCAGTTAGTATGGTTCAGTTTGGGCCATTTTTGGATGGTTTTTCAGGTGGAACTTTTGGGGAATGATGTAATCAAATGACCATGATCTTTTAGTGTATGGAACAACTCTTTTAGGGGTTGAAAAAGCCCTAGTTTATCGACATATAAGATTGGGGTTGAAGTGCCCAAATGTATCTATAACAGTCGCCCCCTAAAGCATGAAGTCATGAATCTTGATGTCGGGTGAAATGCTTTATCATGAGGATTCGAGGTTTCAAACTGGAAGGTGACCTATATAAGATACAATACAATACATCATCATAATATAATTTTCATGATCTAGCTGAGGTGAGCATTCCCATGCTCAGCTTTATAAATTCATTTCATGTACATAGAATAGATATTCCTCTACATATGTAGACTGGTGATTCTTTAGTTGTAGAGTCATCATTCTTGGTCTGGATGACCATCTGTGCAGCTTCTGTGTACATTTGATGTCTTTATATCCCTGAATATATCGCAGCCCGAATGGATGACACTAGATCTGGGGTCTTCAAAACTCGTTCAATCTTCGCCTGATGTACAAGTCGATCCATGTGAAAAGATATTCTGAAGTCGAACATGGAATGACATCGCCTGATTACCAGCCAATAATGTGAGCTATTTACAGACGCGAGAGGAATCACTGATAATTATAATGACCATCAAGGTACTACAGTACAATTAACATGGTGTGAATATATGATCCGATGTTGAACACAACGCAAAATCTTTCAGTCGAAGGCCATTGATGTCAACCTGTCGCCGGAAGTGAGAAACTTGCCATTGAGGCATGCAAGCTTCAAAGTACTGAAATGGTTGTTTCTAATTAAACTTCTTGGATAATGTGTTCATGTCGACAAGAAGTGACCGGTCGTAGTAGGGCCTTAATGTATGCCACATCTACGACACGAAACGAAGCAAATGATTTTGTGGAGGGGAAAATGATTTGACGACACAAGGTTCGGGAATGGCGGTCATGAAAAATGAAGGTTGAAGATATTGTAGTGGATGAGGCATTAACTGGGTTTGTGGTTTCTCAACTAAATGACTTCTCTTGAACATGTCGGCGAGACTGAGATGGATTGGTAGCATAAACCCCAAAAGATGGATGGTGTGAAAGACCAATGGTGAGATGACTGGTAAATGGAATAACCCAACTCGACTCAATAATGGTGATGTAGTGGAAGTGTCATGTTCAAGAGCAACCTGCTACCATAAAGTTTTCAAGTTTTCTTCCCTTTTTCCCTAGTCATTGTTGACCAGTACCTCTTTTTTTTTGTCAAGCTTGAGGAGGATAACACATGCTTGTTCTATAATTTGCCCTTTGGGCAAACATGTCGCTATGTTTTAACGAGTCTAGCGACAGTGAAACTCGCTCTTGTCTAGAATGGACAAGTTTGTCGCTATTGTTTTAATGAGTTTAATGACAAGGATAACTCAGTCCTTTTCATGTTTAGAGAGTTTGAAAAGGGATGAAAAGGAAACTCCAACAGTTCTTTTTCGTAGCATAATCCCTTAAGTCTGAAAAAGGATAAAATAATACAAAAGGGATGAATTTTCCGATCACTTTAACGAGCCAAAAAAGACGAGCACTCGAACTTTTTCATGATATAATCCCTCGGGTCCAAAAAATATTTAAAATATATAGGAGGGATGGCACTTCCAATCACCTTAACGAGCTGGAAAGGAAAATTTCTCGA
This sequence comes from Pinus taeda, assembly GCA_000404065.3. Lineage (NCBI taxonomy): Eukaryota > Viridiplantae > Streptophyta > Pinopsida > Pinales > Pinaceae > Pinus > Pinus taeda. The sequence goes on from APFE030967131.1 coordinate 111,028, forward strand.
CAATATTTTCATATTTAACGAGTCTGAAAAGGGTTTAAAGGAGACTCGTTTTGAGGAACGAGTGGTGTCTGGGGTAGCAACTGGTTCCGGGTAATCTTGGAACTTCTCAAAACATGGTGAATTTTGTGAAGAGGTTGGCTAACAAGACCACTCATCGCAACTATTCCTCAAAAAGGGTAACAACCAAGTGGAAGCATATGATCAGCCAAAATAATGGAGGTGATGGGAGGTACACAACCAAGGCTCAAAAGGCTGATAGCATGGCAATCACAAAGGTTAATTACTCTAGGTGGGTTCATGTTTTAACGAGCTTGAACCATGGGGGAACTATGCTCGGTGTCAATTTCATTTTTACACAAGCTTGAAATGACAAAATTATGCTTGAATTGGTGGTCAAAGATGTTCAATTCACTGTTTAGCACATCATATTCTTTTTTCGGTCATTCAGCCTACTCAATCACTCCATCAAATCGATTAGAAATACATATATATGTACAAAAAATGAACTAAAACTAGCATTTTACTTGATTATATGAGTAGTAAACATAAAAAGTAGTTATACCTTTCACTTTCAACATTTCATTTCAAATTTGTGATGTTGGAGCTCTGGAGTGGTTTTCCCCCTCAAATTTCACCAGACGATTTCAGGGGATCTGGTGGACTATTCTCTCCGCCGTCAGGACCAGGTAGGAGCTAACCATGAGCTCTTCATTTTCGTTCCATCTTTTCTTGATTCTGAGCAAGTTTTTCCTAATTTCTGGGCCCTTGGGGTTTGAAGATCTCGTTCCCCAATCATCGCACCTAGCCAGTGTCGAAAGGTGTGATTCATACTGAGCTGCCAATTGGCCAATCAGTATGCATCCCACCTTGCTCAAAGGCAGGGTATGATGGGCGCAGAAGGGCATCTTTACACTGTGATTTTTCATCAAATTTTTGCCTGTTTTTGCTCAAATTTGGATCCTAACTTATCTTTTGTTTACATTTCAATTTTTTTTTGGATCAAGATGGTTGTCACATTGCATGAATGCAAACATGAAGAAGAAGACATGATTGCTTTACATGACCAGGGCACGATTACTACATTAAGAAACTGTGGTTTGCTGAAGCTCTTCCACATATCCAACATGAGGCAACAGATCAGTTTGTTGCAGTATTTTCTCAATGCTTGGGATCTAATTGACCAGGTATTCCAGATCAGAGGTAAATCTATTCCATTGACAGTCAAGGACATCTACTTTCTGACAGGATTGTCGAGGCATGGTGCCCCTCTTTCACTTCCAGGATTTGCTCGTGGGGGTGAATCCGTGAAAGATTACATTCGCCAGTTCTGCAGGGATGGATCTCAGCCCAGTAGAGATGGCAAGATCAATATCTGGGATGTCACTGATCAACCCTTGAGGACCATTTTATTTACCTTTACTAGATTGGCTAGTAGCATGGCCCTTCATTTGGCGAACAGATCTTACATGCAGTATGCCCTGGAATGCCTGGAACTGAAGGTGTTCAACTAGTGTGAGGCAATACTTCCTGTTATAAAAGAACAACTCTCCAAAGTAAAGAATGGAAGGACCAAGAATTTTAGCTACGGATCCATATTGACTACTTTTTCTTTGGAAAGGATTCCACTGATGCAGCCTTAAAACATTTCATTGGGATTGCCAACACCGAGGGAACCACGGATGCAGAGGTGGGTTGATCTTATGGCCATACACACTAGCCAATCACAAATTTCCTTCTCTGGTGCCTTTTTCGAGTGTTTCCATCACCAGGAGAAGGTATTTGCAGAGTATCCATACGTCGAGATGGATTTCCGAGGTGACCCTGATTCGGTCTTACCAGCTGGCGAGCAGTGGAGTGCCATAGGTAAAATGATTCAACCACCTCTTTGTTTATCAGTTTTATAATGTTTTTCTGTTTTCTAATGTTACCAAGGCTAATAAAACTTATATGTGTGTGCAGATATTGGACCAGTGTGACCAGTGGCACGCCCATGGGCAGTAGATGATGCCCCAATAGGAGAGGCTGTAGGGAGGGCCGTCCTTCGGGATCTGGACATATCAGAGACCCTGGCAGTATTGCAGGCTTAGATAGAGGGCCTCACTCTCAGTATTCAGGATGTCAGGATTGATGAGTTACCTTTGAGGTTACAACGCCATACTACTAGCGTGCCGAGTCGATGGACTAGGCTCCTGCGCATGATCACACAGGCGGTGACATGTTATCACCAACATCATTAGTCTAGGATGCTTTTCTGCATTCATTTTGAGTTTCTTGGTCAAATGACTAACTTTTTTTTCCCATAAGGAAAAAGTTGTAATTTCTATTAATGTGGAGAAATTACATTTTGCAGATGTTGTTGCATTCATATTGTGTTTCAGAGACCCTCCTGAAGAAGCCCCAATTGTCATGACTCCGCACAAGGAGTCCTAGTAATTGAGACTATATATCCCCAAAACTAGAAGAAACAAAATGAATAACTCATTACATTCTGGCTCTACGCAGAGAGCACTACTAAGCTGATTCAACTACATAGATAATCTAACATAAGATAACAAAAATCGAAAAAACTACAAGAAATGGAAACTGATAATATGTGGGTCGGAGACCCATTCCTAAAGAATATCCTGATATGGTTTGTGATAGTGCTGATGGGAGGAACCATCAATCACCTCTTGGATCAGCCAGTCATCCCGTTGATTTTGTACTGCTTCTTTGGATAGCTGGTCCGCCTCAGTGTTCTATTCCCTGTATATGTGGCTGAATTTGAAGGATTCAAATGATGTGATCAGTCTTTTTGTCTCTTCAAGGATATGTCTCAGAGAGAAAGCATAACAGTGTGATGAATCGTTCAGCCAATTGCAAACAATTTGTGAATCCCCAAATAATTGAAGGTGGTTGCACTGTTTCTGTATAGCAAAGTGAATGATATGTTTTGCTGTGCTTAATTCAGCAAAATTATTGGTACCTCTGCCAAGCTTGATCTGAAGTTTATAATAATGATCATCACTGAGATATAGCAGCGCTCCTCCACCGCATCCTGTTTCTTGGGCAGAGCCGTCGAAAAAATCCCAAGGCTTTGATTTGTCTAGATTTAAATGCAACTAAAAGGTCAAATGAATAACTTTGTCTTAGACACAAAACATTTTACAAAAACTATAAAAAACTATATATTTTTTATTTTTGGAGTTTTATTTTGGTTAAGTTATGCAATCCTGATGCAAACGTTGATGCAAAATGCTTTTTTTACAAATGCTGCAAATGTATATCTAACACATAGTTTGCTATCAAATCAGTCAATGTGTTTAAAATTCTGGAAATGTGTTGATATTGAATGGAATCCAAATTTCTTTCCAAAATCTTAACTCTTAGGAACATGCGATAAATAGCTGGGTTCCAAATGGAATAAACGCTAGTAATCTGTAGAATGACGAGTTGTGAATCTAGCTTGACAACGAGTTGGCGTATGCCATGTGAAATGGTATCAGAGAGAAGTTCAATCAACGTGCTATATTCAACGATGTTGTTCGTCAATCAACCAATACATATCCCCTTGAAACCCACTAAATCACTGCTTGGAGCAAAAATGGCCCAGGTCACAGAAGATAGGTTTTGTGTACTATGACTAGCTCCATCGGCGTACCCAACAAACGTTTCCAACGAGTCTGACATCTGCAACAAATGTGAAGTGGATTATCTAACCAAAATGACAACTTTAAAAGAAAACACACTAAAAAATGCAATAAAAGCATCTATACAATGAGTTTACTACACTTAATCAGTAACGTTTAAGATACAACCCATTTCGGGGCAGCGACAGTGGAATCCCATCGTAATCGACCATATCGTAGGCTCCTTTTGTTAATATTCATTTAACAATGTAGGGGCCCATCCATAATGGTTTGAATTTACCTGCTCCTAATTTTTCAGAGTCCTAATTGTAAAGCAAGACCAGGTCACCTTCTGAGAAAACATGAGGCTTGACATTTTTGTCATATTGCGCCTTAACACGTTTCTCATGTGCTTCATTAGCCAGGGCAGCATCACGACAGGTTTCATCCAAGTGGATTAGTTCCAAGAAACAAGCCTCTTCTTTCGAAGTTTCAGGAAGCAGATCAATTGCAAGCTTGAGGGATGAGATTTCGCACTAAATTGGTAAGACAGCTTCCAGACCATACACCAATTGAAAGGGCATGAATCCAATCACATTTCTCACTGAAGTCCTATATGCCCACAGAGCCGAGTATAGGATTAAATGCCAATTCCGTTTTTGGACTCCAATGATTCTCTGAAACATGCGCTTAAGGACTTTGTTGATTTCCTCAACATGTCCGTTAGCCTGCAGATAATAGGGAGTAGAACTATCGTGGGACAGTCCTAATTTGGCAATCAATTCGATCATCATGTGATTGTGGAAATGCAACCCATGATCTACAACTATAGCCTGTGGTACACCAAATCTAGAAACTACATGATTAAAAAGGAAAAGAGTAGTCATTTCGCCACTGTTGTTTAATGTAGGCATCACCTCGGCCCATTTTGTAAATTAATCTACAACAACTATAATATACCCATGCCCCCCAGCTAAGGTGGGGTTACATGTCATGAAATCAATGCCCCATTTAGTAATGGCCCAACAGCAACTACCAGATGCAATGGTGCAGGTGGTAATCTGGTTTTGCGATAAAAAATCTAACAAGTGTGGCAACTTTTGACTGTAATTACGCAATATTTGAATATAGTGAGCCAAAAGTAACCATCTCATAATATATTTTGTGCAGTATCGTAACTAGATAGATGCCCCCCACAAGCACCTGAATGACAATCATTCAAAAAAAATTTGGCCTCCTCATGTGTGAGGCACCTTCATAGAACTATATCAACACCATGACAGTAAAGTGTGTCACCAACGATCAGGGAATCCTTGGCTTGGTATCAAGTACGCCGCTATTTAGAGCAAGAGGTGTTAGGCCTAAAAGTTTAGGTTTAGAGATAGACCAGTATATCCCCATACCATGGATCACTTGACGATATCAGAAATAGATTCTCATCCACGATTGATGCTTTAGATGTTAAATCGTTGGATGATGAGGGAAGGTCACAAAGTAACTCCGCAAAGACAAGAGATTTCTTTGATTTGGATTTGGTGAATTCCAAATCAAACTCTTGCAAAATGGCTATCCATTTGGAATATTTTCCCCCTAGTAATTGACACAACAGAATGTAGGTCATAGGGTTGCAATCTGACACAATGGTAGTTTTGCAAAAGAGAACATAGTGTCGAAATCTCTGTACCATTTCAACAGTTGCTAAAGCCAACTTTACAACATAAGAGTACTTGCTTTTTGTATCATTAAGATTGCAACTTAAATAATATATAGGATGTTCAATTCCATTATCTTCTTGTACTAAAACCATGGCGATGGTTGTATCTGCAGCAGTGAGATACATGTTAAAGTCTTTTTGATAGTCAGGAGCGTAAATTAATGTTGCTTTTATCAGAGAATCTTTTAAAGCATCAAAGGAAGCTTGCACAACCTGATCCCAATGGAAGGGTACTTCTTTTTTCAAAAGACGCATATAACCTTTAGTGAGTTCAACATAATGTGGAATGAACCTCCTCAGAAAGTTAGCTTTCCCTTGGAGTCTCTGAATCTGAAGCAAATTTGAAGGTTGAGGCATGTCAAGGATTGCCTGAACCTTAAAAGGGTTGAGTCGAATTCCATCCTTAGAAACTACAAAACCAAGTAATTTACTAGAACCAACACAAAAAACACACTTGTGCAAATTGAATCGTATCTTGTAGTGTCGGCAACATAGAAATATGGCTCTCAAATGTTGCGGATGATCAATTTGCCTTCGCAAATGAGCTGGTAGATCGTTGAGATACAGTTGAACGATGTGTTTGATGTCATGGAAGGTGTAATTCATTGCCCTCTGAAAAGTTTCCCCTGCATTCTTCAAACGAAAAGGTAATTTGCGATATGCAAATGTGCCCCGCGGACATATAACTGCAGTCTTTGACTGGTCCTATGGGTGGATATTGATTTGATTGTATCCAGAAAATCCATCCATGAATGAAAAGATTTTGCATCCCGCACACTCATCAATTTTTGGTCAATGAAGGGTGTAGGATAGTTGTCCTTTGGACATGCTTGATTTACATCCCTATAATCAACACACACTCTAATCGTTCCTTTTTTTTTCATTACAGGAACTATATTCGATACCCAACCAGTGAGAGGAGCAGGGTAAAAGAAACCAACATGCAAAAGTTTTTCAACTTCTACCTTAATGGCAATGGCTTTCTTCAGATGGATAGGCCGAAGCCATTGTCGTACTGGTTTGACATCTTGATTTCATGTTCAACGATTCTCGAGTCAATGTCTGGCATTTCTTCATATGACCATGCAAATACATCTCTGAATTCGCGAAAGAGAGCGCAGTAAATTTCCAGTTCTAATGGAGAACAAGATTTGCCAACATGAATATTCTCTAAAACATTAGGTTTGGTCGAGATATTAATGTGATAGTTTCTTCAATATTGGACAGATTTTGCTCGGAATCCACTGTATTTACAGTATTTAATAAAAAATCAAAAATTGAAGGATGATTAAGGTCGCTTGAATAGTCTTCATTGTTACCTTGAAGGTGGGAACGATGGTGGTAATCTTCCCACAACGTCTCTCCTATCATCATTGACTGGATGATTCATTCATCTGGAGAATGTATACGAGACCAAGGATCGGAAGAGGTACCATACTCTAGAGACCTATCTATCCAAACACTCATTGAGTGTTGATTCGGGTTTGGCACCCAGGCCCAGAAGATTGATTTCTACAAAGATTCTATGGGGCTTGGTGGAAATACCTCGTGGTGATCTGCATTATCAAAATGGTTGAAGTTCTTCTTAAACTTAGATGATGTAGAAGATAGCATATAACATGTTTCCACTGTGGCCACTTCCACAAGACTAGATGGAGGCGGGAGGGAAAAAGTACCCATTAAGGATGGGTCTTTCAGGAGACCTACTCCAATGTTTTGAAGTGATTGAGAACTTCCATGGATCAATGGAATGCTTCCAGTATCTTGTGAACTGTTGGGAAAAAAGGTTAGATGGTCAACGATTGTGATTCCTCCTTGGAAGGGAAATGCAATCTTTCTAAAATATGTAGACAAAACGGCAACCATAGCATAGATCCAGGGCCTTCCCAGTAAGATATTGTAATCAAGGTTTCCATCAATAACTTCGACTTCAATTTCTACTGTTTTGGCCCCCAGTTCAACTTGCAAGTTACTTAAAATCCCATATGGTGTGTATGTTCTTCCGTCGAATGGTTTTAATGTCATTAATGGTCGTGACAAGGGTCGTGAACCTAGAGTTTTCTAGCAACTCATTGACATAATACAGGTAGATGCCCCCTTATCAATGGTTGTTCAGTGAACAAATTTATTGAGGGCTTTTACCTGTATAAGGAAAGCCAGTTGGGCCGGTAACTAAGGTGTATATCCTTTATGATTAAGGGCCACAGGATTGGAATCTTCTAGATCAATCCCACCTATTGCTGATAACAAAGCCTGATTTTGGGAGGGGCAATTCTGCAATACTTCAAGCGTCGACATAGCGGATGGTGATTGAGCCAGATCCTCCACTATATTGTAATTCTGTGCAGCTCGAGCATGAGGATTAAATGTCAATTTATGTACTACTCCTTTTGGCGGCTTTATAGTTAATTCAGGAATAATGGGTGGAACAACTTTGGGTGAAGTCGTTGTCAAACTGCGAGGTTGATCTGCAACCTGGCTATATGACGATGATGGATTCCCATAATATTTATTCCTTGTCAATATCAAAGCATCATTTTTCTGTTTTGAGATGGATTGCATAAGCACTTGGGATGTGGAAGCATGATCGATAGCAACCAGATTAGTTTCTGGGTTTGGAAACGGATTAGTCAACACCGCCAAGGTACTTGAAGTCTTTAAAAATTTCTTAACCTCGGCTCGATGTGGACAATCTCTCGTATAATGCTCCTCATTACATATCAAACATGGAAAACGAGGAGGAGGTTTCTTTGGCCCAGTAGTGTTCTCAGAAGCTTTTTTAGGAGTTGGATTCTCTTGTTTCTTCTTATTATTTTTCCCTTTCTTCTTGCCACCTGGTTGCTTTGGATTCTTTCCCTTATCAGATGACACGACATTAATCTCCAAGGAAAGAGGTTTGTCATTTACATTCTGACTAGAAACTGCAAGAGCTTTACTAGATGAAGCCTTTGCAGTTTGTGTGCTTGAGGCATCGATCGCACCGTCACTGGCATGAGAATCCCTATTTGATTTAGGAGGAGGTGGAATGGAAAATTCTGGTCTTGGAGCATCAGGAATCTTGTTGTAGAGCATGCCAGACTAGTATAGATCAAGTCTAAATATTGGGCACATGCAATGACTTGCTCCTCAGTGACAACTCCTCCTTTCGCCATGTCCTCAGTGATAGATGGCAACAGCGACTTAATAAACCACTCAGCTAAAAGCTGATCAGGAACATATGTCTTTACCATTTGACGACGACATCACCACTCATGAATATGATCAGATATATGAGTGGCTGTGATCTGTTTAAATTTGGTAAGGAGTTCCGTTCTTGTTTCATACCTAATGGGTAATTGAAAATGGGTTAGAAAAGTAGTGGCAAGGGTGCTGAAATTGTCAAACGAAGCTCTAGGCAATTCAATATACCATTTCGCTACTGGACCAGTTAGCGTTCTCTAAAAAAGGTGAAGCCTAATCGAATCATCATTCAAGGTGTTAGATGAGCACCACAAATGAAAAGTCATTACGTGATTCGATGGATCTTCTCCTAGATTTCCATTGAATTTAGGAATATTGGAGGGAAGTTTATGAGGAATTGCTAGCCACTAAGGGGTGTATGCAATTGGATCATTCGTCAGCAGGTTCAAATTTGGAAATTCTAAAGCTGCTATGAAAGGCAACTGCTGATTCAGGTTAGGTGAAGCATACCCAGGATAAGATGGAGTTGCCTGAGTAGTAGGTCTTTGCATACCAGCATAATGTATCTGATGTTGGTAACTTTGATAAGGTTGTTGGACATAACTAGTATAGTGTGGTTGTTGATAACCATTTTGAAAATGCAGCTATCCATTACATACAAGGACTTGTTGCTTAGGTCCTTGGTAGGTTTGATATTGACCAAGCCCAAACTGAGATTGGGTTTGCTGGAACTGTGGTTGTTGGTATTGTACTAGCCATGGTTGTTGGACCATTTGTTGTTGCCCAATACTAGAAGAGTGACCAAGATGTGGGGTGATAATATCCGTTTGAGCCTGAGTCGTTCCAAGTAAGGTAACACTAACCTGAGGTTGTGATTGAGCTGTAGAGACAAGAGGTTGTTGTATTGCAACCTGAGAGGCTTGAGGTTGAGACACAACAAGCATTGCTTGTACTTGCGACATAGTCACAATAGCAGGTGTAATGGGAATATTCGACACAGGTTGGATCGGTTGCATTGAATATACAACCCTTGGTTGTTGTGGCAGTATTGGTACCCAACCACTGCATGTAATTCTAGTTTGACCTGAATTTTGTTGTAAACTCTCATATGGTTGTTCCCCAATAGGGAACAATGAAAAGAAATATTGCCCTCCATATGGTGGCAGTCCAGTGTTCAAAGGATATATTGGTCTTTGAAGATTGGTCTGCCCAAATTGATACTGACATGCAGGATCAATTTGCTGGGTTTCAACATAAGAAATACCAGATGTGACTCTGAATGAATAAATAGGATTAGACCATGTTGCCGAAGCGGCCTCTAAGTGGACTCCCACTAGTGATTGATAACTAGCTGGAACAGATGGTATACTAGCAAACATTGTAGGAATGGTAGCAGGAAGTTCTGCCATAGCTGTATCAGATGACACAGTCCTAGATGTTGATCGTTGCTCAAACATGTTTAGTCTATCCAAAAGATTTCCTAGCGATTCGATAGGGACTTGCGATGAAGGATGATTAAAAGATCGAACTCAGGAGCAGAAGGATACAAATGAATCCCAGTTCCAAAATGTAACGGGGTACCGGATGGAGGACCCTCTACTATCTCCCCTATAGCAATCAGACCAGGTGGAAGAGGTAGACCGTTAGGTCCGTAAAATATTTCTGGAGCCAAAGAAGGTATAGCTTCTACAGTGACAGATACTGGAGGGGTGACACCTTCTAAATTCGACTTCCAAATGTTCAAGTAAGTGAACTTCAGTCTCTGGATCAACTCTAGATGGAGTTGTTTTAGGTATAGAAGTGTCTACCATTACACTAGGATCAGTTGTAATGTCCTCTTGTAACTGTGGGACTTCTTCTCTAAAGGCAGATGTACCAGAAATGATCGGAGTAACTATAGTCTCAGACAATGTTGAAACAAAAGTTTCAAATAAACCAGATGAATTGGACTCAGTTAAACAAGATCTTTTTGCTCGAAATGGCTTCATTTCTGGAGTAAAAAACGGTTGACTCACTAGTCTCAGCGAACGATGGGTTTTGATTGACTTTCTTCCACGATTGCAGATTACTTGATCAACTCAAAATCAAGGGGAAAGTGATGTTAGTCTGAATCCAATTAATTTTATTGACGCTTTGACACAACCTTGCTTTTTCAGTTTTTAAGAGTCAAGAAAAAGCTAAAGATGACTCTAGTCCCCTTCGATTTTTAATGAGCCTGAAGTGACAAGTGCTCAGATGGACCTTTTCTTTTAAAGAGTTGAAAAGGAGTGAAAGTGACTACTCTAGAAAATCTAGACAGAGGGATTACCAAACCAATCGCAAAACTGCAATATACACCTTCGTGATAAATTAAAGAGAAATTACCAAGGACTTATGTATGGCAGTCAATCTTCCCGAATGTTGTGTTCATTGCATTTCGATCGATAGGGTGCAGACTCGGCTTCCTATGGATAAACGATATAAGCCTATTGTGGTCTCCCAATATATACTCGACGATAGGGGGAGCACAAGTCCGTGCTAGCACTTGTCGTATCAAGGAGGAGGAATCACCCAACCTTCAATGAAAATGATAGTTATTAGTTTTTACGACACTAGAACACGTCTCTAGCCTAGACCTCTAGATGTGTTGTGTTAGGTTCCAAAGCATTGTTACGTTCATTTAGATTTATTTTAGAGTTGATCTTGTTTAAAGTTTTCCTTTTAATGGTTCACCGCGTGATGTTGATTTAAAATTCCTAAAATGCAATCTACAATGATAAACAATCGTTGTTTATTTTGAGCAATGAAAATCCTAGCTACTAGGGAAAGAAGCTTACAATTCTTTCAAACAAAGAGCAAAGAGCACATAAACTAAATGCAAATTCAAATGCATTTATTTGTTTTCCTTTCTCCTTAATGTGAAAAAATGCCAAAAAGGAAAAACAAATGTAGCAAAGATCTGAAATATTTTACTCAAAGCGACATTTCGACAATTTCTTTTTCAAAATAGATAGGAAGACTAAACGACACTTTTCAATTTTGAATGAAAAAATTCTTTCAACACTTCAAATATCAACTAATAAAAAAGTTCAATCGACTATCCAGGGAAGGAATAATCCACGAAACTTCTCTTTTTGACACAAAACGGCAGTTACAACACTTTTTGTACCAAAACGCCAGATCGATTTAAGAAACTTTTCAACAAAGGATTGTAAATGATGGACAAATACATAAAAACATTTAATAATCCTAATCAATGGAGGCTGATCTATGTGATGCAAGCAAGCTTTAGTAATGAGGCACTGTTCATCAGCAACAAATTAACTAAACAAGACTGAAAACAAGGACAAAAACCCCAAATTTCTAGAATGTAAATAGGTTCAGTTAGTCATCTCACCTGGGCTTCACAGAAACAGGGATGCATCGCACCTACTACACTTGGGAAGTGTGATTCATACTGGTTCATAGTGATAGATAGTGCGATGGGCCAGGGAGCGCAACTGAAGTGGGTTTTGGCACAAATTTATAGCTATTTTCAGTGAGTTAAGTGAGCTATGATGGACAGTAAAGAGAAAAGTAAAGAGGCAAGTCTTGAGAGGTTACTGGGCTACCAAAAGGGGATCTAGAATGCTTGTAAGTCAAATGTTTAATTCATAAACTAAACAAGAGATTGACTGAAGTAGCATTCATCTGCTATGCAATTGCAGAGCAAGAGTAGTTCAAAGGCTACCTGGTTGACTTTAGGCTTTGTCTATAGTTTATAAAATAAACAACAACAACAAACAAACATCTATTCAATCCCCATCGGAGTCACCATCTTGTTTCTAGGAAAACTAGTGTCTTTTCGATCAACTAGCCCTCTAGGTTTGGCAGCTACTCTAGAAACAACAGTTGAAAGTAATTCAATGATTTCTTCTATGCACAATAGATAAGAGAAAGATGAGAGGACCAACCTGGAACTTCCACTTAATCCTTTGCTTGATCTTTATCCCCCTTGACAAAGCTTGCAACTCCTCTCCGTACTTATCCCGCTTGAAGAGTACCTATAGAAACACAGTAGCAAAGAACCATCAAAGCATCTTGATCTATTGTATCATAAGAATTATAGAATTAGATGTAGAATGAACATACAATGGCATTCACAAGTGCACAATTATGTGGAAGAAAACTTGAAGAAATTTATTAAATAGAAGGGAGAATTACAACCTAGTTGTCTGATCCAGCATCATCCTCCCAGCATCAATCCCTCTTCACCTCATGAAATAGCAAGATCACACCAACAATACAAGGATCTTATCTCAGATACAAACTATCAACACTTCCTTGCAATTCACAATATTCTAGCCTCTGGATCTCTTAGATGAGGGATCCATTTATAGATGTGTGCAAGGGTGTGAGTCATCTCTGGGGTTTTGATTAGTCTCATTCCACTCGTTACAATTGATTCCACTTATTACAATTGGTTCCACTTGGAGATTTCTTGGATATCTTACTCATCCTTGGGTGAATTTAGAGAGGCAAGTGTCATAAGAGAAGCTTCTAGAAGATTCCATGAGTATCCACTTAGCAAACTGTCTCAGACATTTGTCCATCCTCACCCATTGCACCCTACAAAAGGCCTAATCAGTATGCATCACACCTAAGTAGTGTACCACTCAGTATGCATCGCACCTAGCCAGTGTAGCAGTCAGTATGGTTCAGTTTAGGCCATTTTTGGATGGTTTTTCAGGTGGAACTTTTGGGGAATGATGTATTCAGATGACCATGATATTTTAGTGTATGGAACAACTCTTTTAGGGGTTGAAAAATCCCTAGTTTATCAACATATAAGATTGGGGTTGAAGTGCCCAAATATGTCTATAACAACGTCTAAATGCAAAAAGACTTTTAAATGCAGGCAATCAATCTCTGATCTTTGATTGGCATACTGACGAGTGTACTAAGGTTGACCTAGAAGACCTAGAACCCTAAATGGCTAATCAAACTTCAATAACACTCAAGCCAAGTCAAAAGGCAATCGCAAGCAGACCATGAGAGAGTCAATGAAAAAACACACTAGTAAATCACAAGGAGAAGATAACTAAAACTAAAAATCAAAGAGAAAACCTTAAATTTCTAAGCATTCTGCAATCATCGCACCTGTCAGCAGTAAAGTAGTGACCATCACTACTGTAACTAAAAAACAATGATATCATCGCAACTGTTAAGTTCATATCCATGATGGTTGAGGAAAAGGAGAAAGAAATCTAAAATTTTCAAAAACAGCTCAAGTTAACAATCTTCAGACATCTACCAGGTAATGACTTGACTGCAAGCAAGAAATGAAGTCTAAAAATCAATGGTTGACCAAACTCATCAAAAGACAAGGTGAAGGAAAGGAAGGAAAGGGTCATAGGCTCCCCAGTGGAGTCACCATTTTGTTGACAAGGTTAATCCTCTCTACGGACAGAGACGATCCCTCCATCCCAATGAGTGGGTCTAGCAACTTGAGAGGACAATCAACTAGACATCTTCCTAGATTATGATTGAAAAATAGAACAAGAGAGAAGGCCTACCTTGGTCTGATGTTAATCCGATTTACTTTGTTGAAATCCTCAAACTGCTTGTGTCAAGGTCTTGTTCCTACTTCTTTTAGCGCTTATGTACCTACACAAACAACCAAGAGGCAACAAATCATGCCAAAACCAATAGAGAATCCAATAATAATATATTTAGCTAATCAAGGAATGCCAAACAAATACATACATGAACATATATATTGCGAAGATGAACCAATAGTTGTATTATTATTTAAAGAATAAAGGGGAAGCTTACAACCATAACCTTGATCTTGAAAAGCTCTCCTTGAGTGGTAATCCAATTCCAAGCCAAGAAACTCTCCAACCCTCCTTCTCCAAGTCTAATGAATAACCTCTAAGCATAAGCTCAGCATAGGGGTGCAAATGGGCATAGATCAACCATTTGGGTATGGTAGAGGAAAAATTTATAGGCTGGGAGAGGGAGTCAGACCTCCTCCAAAGATAGGATTAGGCCCAGATCTTAAGGAGGTAGTTCATAAGGATGAGACCAAGAGGTCAAATTAGGAGGATTTGACCTCATCTATGTGAAACCACCTCCAACTCACTGCTTTGGAAGCTTCTAGATCACAAAGCTTCTCATCCTATTTGGGAAAACTTCCTTTTTGAGACCATGGCGAGTATGAGATAGAATAGAGTGATACCATCACTAGCTTAACAAGGTGCAACAGGCGATCATCGCAATTTTGAGCTTCATAAAGGTGATGATTCTCATTTTAGGTTTTCATGAGCTATTTCTTCAAGGGAAAGCTCGAGATATTTTCCAAGAAAAGTTAAAGGAGGGATATGAGCTGTATACATTGATGAGTATACTATATAATGATCATGTTTCAAGCACTTTAGGATATGTGACAGAGAAGTGCAGGAGGTGTGACAAAATACTGTGTAACAAATAGGTCCATCAATTCTCCATGTACCCTAACTGTTTGCTAATCTAGAAAGCCTCTCATGCAATTTGCAGGGGAAGAAACAGAAAAAGGCTTCAGTTTCATCTTTGTATATGCATCTATTCAACCATTGTTCCTTAGACAATAGTGGGTTTCTATTCTCCTTAGCGACAAACATGTGTATCTTCCAATCGAATCAATTTTTGATTTCTTTCTTAGTAGGGAACCACTTATTTGAGATCACACTTTCCTCAGATAGATCCAGATCTCAGCAACAAAACCATTTGTTGGCTTGATGGGGCCTGACCCAGGTTTGAATTCAATTGTGCCAATCAACAAAACCCTAACTGCTAGCCCTTTTAGAAACAACCTGCATAGCGCAGGATGCAGTATCACCTGACGCAGTATTGGGGGATGCTAGAACTAGGTTTCTACATCGAGAGGCCTATGTGATGATTTCCTGATACCCTTGCTACTTAGATCTGCCTTCGTGCAGATCTAATCCTTTCGATAGATAAATACTGAAAATATATCTAAATGACTTCCATATTTTCGTGAAGGTACTTAGTTATAATTATCATGCATAAATATTACAAATCTACCAATTCTATGCAGTAAATAAGCATCAATTCATATTGAATAGATTACAGAGTGAAGATACATAAAATTTACAGAAGCAAATAAAAGGACACAGATGGTTCAATTTCGACTCAAAATAGTATTTATTAGATAGAAACATTCAGATATAGACTTCTTATCCCTTCACCCTCAGCTACAGGAGTCTGAGCACTCAGCCTGTGGGCTTACAAAGGTATCCATGCACTCAGCTGTAGGAACCTTCCCCTTTCATGTAAGTATAGGAAGCAAACCTTTCCTGCATTAGCACCTTTCCTTTACAATGATTCTTCACAAAAACTTATGTCCAAGACTCGCTATGACTCAACTTTATATAGCCTTTTCTTTACAATACCATGGTCTGTGGACCATGGGTAGGTCTCAAAATAACTCTATCACCTACCCAACTAAGGGACTAAAGCCCCTTTGACTCCTACTAGCTTCACACTCTGCTTCCACATTTCACGGAGACTTTACATTCACTACAAAAGATAATACAAAATTGACCCCAAGGACCTTATCCCAACACCATTTGTTATACGAAATCTATGACTACAGACAAAAGTGTCTTCCCTTGACCTAGAACATCAAAATGAAAAGGGAACAATGTATTCCTTAAAGTAATTTAATGATGGGATGAGGCCTACATGGAATTCATTGCAAGCTTCTCTCCTTCGTCATCTTGTATGCTCCAATCCTAGCTTTGATTTCTATAATTATAACCTATGCAATCAAACAATACATGCCAAATATCTTCGACATCTATGTAGCATAATCCAATCACTTCATTTGATAGATCAACATGGTATTGAAATACGTGAAATCATAACATCATATATAGGAAAACAATCTACTCTTTGTATTAATAGAAATGGAGAGAGATACAACCAAAAATAGGAGTTGATCTTGTATAATATCTTCCCAAGTTGACTTGTCATTTTCTTTCCATAGAGTATGCCTCTATGTCACCCTAATGCATGGAATAATGACTCTCAAAGAAATAACATGAGGGTAGAATCAATATCCAAAAGCAAACCCCTTACCCATGGATGGCTATAAATATATGGATGAGGGAGGTAGTTCATGAATTCTTATCCATTTACCATTATAGACTTGACATCCACTTCAGATGGAAGGATGAGCTCAAAGGATAAGAGGTGAAAACTTCAAGGTAGGATATGATAAGATTCAAGACTCTTATCCAAGGAAAATGGTTGAAACAACCTCGGGAAGCTTCTAGAAGAGAAAGCTTTGGGAATTTTTTTATTTTCCTTGAATTTATAGAATCAACGCACCCTGAAGTCTCAGAAATCTGTTGGTGATCAACACAAGTGTAGAGAGAGTCAACCTGGTGGTCAACGCTAGTCCATAAAGGGCTAGGATACGCTGGGCCTTAAAAGCTTAGAAACTTAGCAGTTAGGAGTAGAAACTCAGGGATTTAGTAGAGTCATGCTGAGGGCTTTGTTTAGGGATGATGAAAATATGTTGAAGGATGTGAATTGGTCCCATTTGAAGGCCTATTGACCAAATGTGACAAAATGGCCTATAACACCCTTAATTTCCCATTTTTTCTTTTCATTTTTATTTGTAAAATCAAAACATACTCACAACTTTACATACGATAATTATCAACTATGTTTTTGATAATTAAATGTCTATCAATGTATCATACTTAAATTAAAGTAATCCTATGCACATTTATTTACGATAAGAAAAACATTAATATAGGGGATATCACATCTTATATATTGAATACAATTATTTTCTGAAGTTTTATTGTATATGTGTTCATACATGTAACCCTGTGTTATGCAAGCACTTACCAATCCTCAGAGCTCCGTTTAATGCAACCCTTTTATGTAATATTGCTTATATTCATAAGTGTTGCACCATATTCCCATATAACATGTCAAGTTGATTTTTAATGGATAATTCTCTTCTATGGACATATGTGAGCTCCCTAGATCTAGTGGATTGATCTAGAAACAACAGGAACAAAAACACTTGTGATTTCCTTGGAGAAATTAGAACACGGAGGAAAGGCTTACTTGGAATCCAACGCAAGCTCTCCTCTTCTCCTTGCTTGCAAACTTTAGCTCCAATTCCAAATGCTACAAATAGGACCTGTAAAACAAATAAAACAAGAAAGAGTACTACAACATACAAATAAAATGTACTAACATATGTTAACAATGAGTCAATAAGGAATTGTAATACATATGCATTAATGATACATAAGTATAAGAAAACAAAGCATTTTTGTATTAATGAAATTAGGAGAGATTACAACCCTTTAAAAATCTTGACCATGTGGATGTCTCCCAACTATTTATCCTTCCTTTTCCACAAAGCAATCCTGCAATCACAACTCAAGTGCATGGATGGATAATGGATCCTTAGGTACAAAGAAACAACATGAGGGCATAACTAAGAATCTCCAAAAACCAACCCAGACTCCATGGGAGGGATTAAATTTATAGGATAAATGGGGTGGTTTGAGATATACCAATCTAGGACATAGATCCACATATGAGGGAGGATAAGCTATAGGGATAAGAGATAAAACACAAAGCATAGGAGTTCAAGATCTTAATCAATAGTAAATGGTTAAAACCAACTTGGAAGCTTCTAGAAAGAGAAGATTCAATTTTATTTTTTATTTTTTACTTAATTCTAGAGGTCATTGCACCTGCAGCAAAGGATACATGCATTGGCCAGTGAAATTTCTCAGTGTACAACATGCAACAATGCAGGTTTCTCGAAGGGAAGGTGCAATGGGTCCAAACATAAGGGTTTTAAGCTATTAAACCTATAATTCTTTGACTTTTTGGAAAAAAGATGTTCTAGGATTTGAAGGGAATGATTGAAAAGTGTCATTGAATGTTGATTAATATAGTTTCTAGGCCATCTGATTGGATGTGAAAAATTGACCTATAACCAATTTCCCCCGTAAAGTACAAATTCATAAGTAGTGGTTGAAGACTAAATTTATTTACCTTGTGACAAGTCCGAATAAAGAATAAATTGGTTGAGATCATCATCTATTACAATATATAATCGTCATGATATTATCACTGAGGTAGGCATACCCATACTCAACATATAAGCCAATTTACATGTACAATAATCAAAGTCACGTCCATTGATGATAGGTGGTGGAACCATGCTTGGATAACTTTTTGAATGAGCATAGCCATCATACTTTCTAATTTTGTATGAATCATAAAATCACAGCCTGGTTGGATGAAACTAGATCTGGGGTATTCTACCGCATCACCCAATAGTACGAGTCTAAACATGTAAATAAATGAGTTGGAGTCGAACATAGTAGACACCATCTGATTACCGACCAATGATGTAAGTTGCTAAAAAATGTGAGAGGAACCAATGATAATGATAATGGTTCTCAAGCTACTATAGTACAATCTATGTGGTGCAAATACATGAGCTAAAGTCGAGCGCCACGAAAAATATTCTAGGCAAAGGATAATGGTGAGAACCTATTGCTAAAAGAAAGGAAACTTTCCATTGAGGTATGCAAGCTACAATGAACTGAAGAGAGTTTCTAAGTCAACTTCTTGGATAATGTGTTGATTTCGACAGGAAGTGACCCATCGCAGGAGGGCCTTGATGTATCCCCCATCAACGACACTAAATGAGTATCAAGATTTGAGATAGAATGTAATGATGTAGAGTTGGTTTAGAAGTGGCAGACATGAAGTGAGCGTTAAGGTATTATAGCAAATGTCAACTGATGGGTGGAATTTTTCTTGAACATATCGACAACATTGATATGGATTTGGTAGCATTGACTCAAATACCACCATTCCCCAATAGAGAGGCAAGCATATTCCCCAACCCAAAGTACTCACAGAAATGAAGTGAAAGAGTGTCCTATTCAAGAGTGACTTTCTACCATTAATAGGTATAATGCCTTGTTTTCCCGATTTCCCAACCATTTCTAGCCAATACCTCTTTATTTTTGACAAGCTTGAGGACAATAACATATGCTTGATATATAAGTTCATCCTTCAAATGAATCCTTCTGAGTATTTTTAATGAACCCTAATAAGGAATGGTGCGATCCCATCATGCTTGATGAGCCCAATGTTGTTTAATAGTTTTATGAGTCTAGTGAAGGTGTAACTCGAATCCTTTTTCAAGTTTAGAGAGTTTGAAAAAGAGGTAAAAAAGAAAACTCCAAGATTTTCCTTTTTGTAAATTTGTCCCTTGGTACCGAAAAGACGTAAAACAATACCAAGAAGAACCTTTTAGCCATGTGTGACTAAAGTATTCATTTTTCGTAAATTATCTATCCAGTTTGTAAAAGGGTTAAACAGATACCAGAAAAATGCCTTTGCATTTACTTTAACAAGTTCAAAAATACAAGTGCTTGGCAATAAGTTCATGTTTTGGGAGTCTGAAAAGAGATGAAAGAGGACTCCAGGGGGTTCCTTTTATGTAGGTTTAACAAGCTCAGAAAGCGATAAAAGTATACTCATTCATCAAAATGACTTTTATTTGACTCATAACATGCATTTCATCCATAAATTGTCATTAAACCTACTTAGAGCACCAAAAAACATTACAAATATATTATATATGGTAAAATTAGGTCAAAAAACATTTAAAAATATTAAAATAATGAGTTATTTTGACCATAAAAGTGAAAAAAGTAATTTCATTTCATACTATTTTCATTTTACCTATTTGAGTGAGCTCTTAGCAGTTTTTTACCTTCAATATTTTGTAGTTTATTGTGGCCAATTCGATGGACCATTTCAAGTACTGTCAATTCCAAGCAGGAGACCTATCCTTTCTCGTTATTTTCATGGCTTCCATTTCTTGTCTCATGCATTTTTCATGAATGCTTTTTAGCTTTTAGGTCTAAAAAGTCGCCCTCAACCGATCACACTCCTATAGTAGGAGGTACGATGAGTCAACAAATTTAATACTGATGAAAGCAAGCCATCACAGTCACCATTGAGGGTGAGTGTGATTGGTCGCTCTGTTCAAGAATAGAAAGTGTGATGGGTGCTACAAGAGTTTTAGAAATTTGATTTTAAGTGATTTTTCTCCCAAACATTTTCTAATTGTTGGTTCTATATGTTTTTCCATATTATTTTTCAGACATTTATAGGAGTGAAATGGATTTAACATGGAGAGAAAGAGAGCATGAGGCTCAAGACATGGTTGCTACCAATGATACAACAAATGTATAAGCTTTGAGGAATTATGGTCTTTTGAAGTGTTTTATGATTATAGGCATGAGGGCCCAGTTAGAGTTACTAGAATATTTGGTAAGATGTTGGGACACACATGGATAATACTTTAGGATTGGAATACAAATTGTCACAATAGATGTTGAATACATATAATTTTTGACAGGGTTTTCATATAGAGGGGCTCCCATTTCATTATCTAGATTCAGGATAGGTGGAGACACAGTGAAGGATTATATTGTTGCTCATTGTCGACCTCACTCTAAAGTGACCAAGGATGGGAAAATTGAGATAATGGATATTTTTCAACTTCCCCTTAGGACAATCCTTTTTTTTATTACTTGATTGGCTAGAAGTGCTACTTTACACTTAGCTACCAAGACCCAAATGCAGTATGCATTTGAATACTTGTCACCCACAATATTCAACTAGTGTGAAGGGGTTTTAGTTAATTTAAAGGAACAAATCAATAGAGAAAATAGTAGACAATTGAATAAATTTGGCTATGGCTCTATCATGGTATCAATTTCTTTACAGAGAGTTCCATTGCTACAACCTCAATGGGTAACCCACGAACATCCAGGACCTAGGGAGCCTCATATGAGGTGATGGGTAGATTTGATGACATGACACGAAGGAGAACTTATGATGACATTCACTCCTATATAATTTTATTGGATGCGAGAGTAGTTAATTATAATTGAGAATTACCCATATGTCAAAGCTTATTTACATGGAGATTGAGAGGTCATTTTACTTGAAGGAGAGAAATGGAACAATGCAAGTGAAAAAAAAAATCATTTCGAATATTTTTGGTATTTTTTATTTTATAATTGTTTTTTTATTTTTATGTATTAGAGACCAATTATTAGTTTGACATGTAGATATTAGACCTTCACAACCATTAGGAATGTCACATATTCATCATGGGGAACAACCACATCTTGTATAGGTTGGATTTGTAGGGGCAGAGGAAGATATGGTCAATCATGACACAATAGTGATAAATACCGAGTTTGAGCATCATGTCAAGGGTTTGACTCGTAATGTGCCAGAGACATGGATGAATGAGGTTCTTATGAATTTATAGTGGTACACTATAGGAGTGTTGACTCATATTAGTTGATTGTTGTGCAAAGTTTCCAACACAATCGTATGTTATTGTGAGCATCATCAGGATTAGTCACCTAGGAGGATTTTGAGCCATATTTTTGTCTATATGTTTTTTTATATTATAGGTCATGGGCCATATGTGTCTCAGACATAGCTTTTGTAAAACCAAACATTATATAGTTTTCTATCTAAGAATTATTTCTACTTATTCTACTTGCTTGCACAATATATGGCAATGACTGTATTTTTATATGTGTCACAAATGTATGTCTAATACATGATTGGATAATGCATCTCTTAATATATTTAGACTCCTAGGAACATGTTGATACTGAATGTAATCAAAATGTCTTTCTAAGAGGTGAACCCTTAAAAACATGTGCATCATAGTTTGACTTCTTATTGAATAAACTTTATTTAGATGGAGCACCACGAGTTGTGAATCAATTATGATGACCAAATAACAAATACCCCATGAAATGGAATTAAATAAATTTTTGATCACTTCGTTACACTCAAAGATATTATTAGTGAGCAACCGATGAAAATTCCTTGCAAACTCGCTAACTCATCATTAGGAGCATAGATTTCCCATGCTGCAGAGGAAAGGTTTTGGATACTACGACTAGCACTATTAGCATAACCAACATATGGTTGAGAGAATGATGACATATGTAAATCAAATGTCATCCAAGATAAGACGAAGCGATGGAAAACTCTCAAGAATACACAATGCAAACACGCTAGCAAACTTATACAGTATGTACAAAGTGACTATGTAGAAAGAATCTAAGCATAGTATCTTTTGAGGTACAACCCATTTCGGGGTTGCACCAAGGGAATTTTGTCAAATTCAACAAGCTCATAGGCCCCTTTTGCAAGAACATGTTTGAATATATATGGACCTAACCACATTGGTTTGAGTTTCTTAGATCCTAATTTATCGGCGTCCTGGTCATACAAAATGATTCGATCACCTTCTGAGAAGGTATGAGGTTTTCATATTATGATTTTATAATATTTTTATGAGCCTCATTAGTCATTGCAACATCACGTTGAGTCTTATCTTGCTGAGCTAAGAACAAAAAGTGTTCTTCTTTGGAAGAGGTTGCAGGAATAAGCTCAACGACTAGCTATAAGAACATAATTTCACACTCAATTGGAAGAACAACTTCCATACCATACACCAGATGAAAGGGTGTGAATCTAGTCATAGTTTGGATACACATATGATATACCCACAAGGTGGAAAAAATAACAGTAGGCCAATTTCGTTTTATGAATCCCTACTATGTGTTGAAGCAATGTTTTGAAAACCTTATTAATGGCTTCCACTTGACTGTTGGCCTATGGATAGTAGGGAGTTGAGCTATCATGCTATAATCCCAACTTGGAAGTTAGTTTAGACATCAATGATCATGTAATTGCAAAAGTGTTTACCATGGTCTATGACTATAGCTTGCAACACACCAAATCTGGCAATAACATGATTGAAAAGAAACAATGTAGTAGTTTTTCCACTATTTTCATATATATGCATCGCTTTGCCCCATTTAGTAAAATAATTTACAAAAAAAATTAGTGAACCATGCCCCTGGACGAGCGAGGGTTACAGGTCATGAATTCAATACCAATTTGGAAAATGGTCCAACAATTCCAATTAGATGCATAGGAGTAAGTGGAGCATGATATTTGTAGTTATGGATCTGACATGTGTGGCACTTTTGGATTTGTAAACATAGTCAGCCAAAAGTGACCAACACATAAAATTTTATGGGAGGTAGCATAGGGAGACATATTTCCACCACACACACCAACATGACAATGATTCCAAGCTTTCGTGACCCCCTCATGGATAAGACATCATCAAAAATCAACAACATGGTGGTAAAGAGTGTCACTAATTATGATGTATTGGTGAGCCTGGTATTGAATTTGACATTGATCAAAATGAGTGGTGTCTATTGGGTAGGGGTCCCCTAGGTCCAAGTTTTGTCTAAGTCATTTAAAGTCTTTACATTTTGAGGAGCGAAGCATGATTATCCAAAGTTCTAAGAGTCAAAGGGGCTTTAGGGTGGGTCAAAGCCCCTTATTTGGTAGTGGGATGGGATTATTTAGAATATTTTCAGCTCCACCCATGGTTTGCGGGCCATGGTATTGTAAGGGTAAAGGATATATAAAGGGATGCCTTAGAAAGTCTAAGGTAGTGATGAATGTAATGTTGTGAATCTGTTTTGGATATCTTTTTGTATTGAAGTGAAGGGGAAGGCTCCTGTAGCTATGTGTGTGGAGACGTTGGTAAGTCTGCAACTGTGTGCGCAGGCCCCTATAGTTGTGTGAGTGGAAACATTGTTAAGTATGTCACTGTGTGTGCAGGCCCCTACAGTTGTGTGCATGGAGACCTTGTTAACTCTACAGCTATGTGCACAGGCCCCTGCAGCTGTGTGCACATCAGAAATATTTATCTGTGAAGACTTGAGCTAATAAAAAATAATTTGAGACAGATATGTTTGTTTTCGTATGTTCACATAGTTTCCATGTTTCAGCCTAGTTATGGTTCGATTTTGTACATTTCTTCTATAATTGCATCAAGAAGGTTCAAATATTGTTTTATATGATTAATAATGCATGTTATACTAGTTACACACAATAGACTAGTTACACACAACTAACAAGACTGTTAAGTAGGAAAATTATCTATGACTATAAAAATAAGGTTAATAGTTCGTGAAGGTTGTATTAAGCCCCAAACTGAAAGAAAACTTGTAGCCACACTACATAGCCCCTCTAGATGCAGAAACCTAGTTCTAGCATCCCCAAATATCACCTCAGGTGTGACTGTAGTATACGGAAGAAAGACTTTACTGAAAGGGTTGGTGGTATAGGGTTTGTTGGTTAGCACATCTAACTCTGAACATAGGTCTGAGCCCCTCAATCCAAAAAATGGTTCCATTGCCTAGACCAGGATCTATCTAAGGGATGTGTGATGTGGCGACTGACTAGAAAAGAGGTCCAAGATTGGGTAGATCAGAAGTTGCACGAATTTGTAGCAACAAAAAGGAGAAATCCACGCTAGTCGATAGAAAGATGGTTACAGAGGTATACCTATACGAAACAATATTAGATCTTTTTCGCATTGTTCGCTAACAAGATACATGAGTGGATTTCAAAGTTAGATGCAAACGAGCCTTGTTGGAAACACGGTGATCCTATTTTGTGGACCCTAGAGATGATTAAGCGACTTAAGGAGACTGAAAATATGGTCACAAGGGCAATTGACTACTAGATTGATAATATTCTCACAGGCTCTATTACTAAATTTGTAATTGACACAATAGTATCCTACAATGAAGAGAGCATCAATTTTTAAAGGTACATGAGGTAAGCATATGAATTCTTTGAAGATCTAGATTAATATGTTGTTATGTGAAAAGGGTGTTATGCCTATAGATTGATGTTTAAAAGAAGCCAAAATGGATCTACATGAAGCAGCAAAATATTCAGATTAGACCATGAAAAATTTATTGAGGGTGAGTACAATCCATTATTGGGTGAATCAGAAAGCAAAGAAGAAAGGAGAAACCCTAGTACACCTAGAGGTACGGTGCAGTCAGAAACTCAAGGCACTTTTGGCATTCCACATCCATCAACTCCCCCTCATACACCTACACCTCCACCTCCACCTCTGCCTCCGCCTCCACCACCACTATTCAACATGGCTAATGCGGTGAAGATGCCTATTTTTAGGCGACAGGGATTAGAGGATCCTGATCAATTCTAGTTTGTCACAGAAGTTATGTGGAAAGAACAACAAATTAATGATGATGATATTAAGAAAGAACATCTTGTCACAACGTTGCAAGGCAGAGCATTGCCATGGTATATCAAGTACAGTACAACAAATCCAGCTGCTTCACTAGCTATGAAAAAGAACACACTAAACACAGAGTTTAAGAAGCCCAAGTCGAAATTATAGTGCATTATAGATATGAAAGAAATTAAGCAAGAAGTCAATGAGACTACCTGGGATGTAGACCAAAAGTTAAAATGGTTGTTGGGATAAGTCAACTTCTATATCTCTAATGAACAACACAAAGAGTGGTACATAGCCGCACTCTTTCTGCACCTCAGATTACCACTATCACAACAAAATATTGGGATGCAAGTGGAAACATTGGAAATCACGATGAAGTTAGAATCCTCACCAGTAAAAGATACTCATATAGGAGTTTAGAATATACAATTCCAGTTAGCAAGCATGCATATGGAGTTGCACGATTTGAAGGAAGGAAAGGAAGCTCGGTCTGGGATGTGCTCCAAAGTTTGGTGTAGAAAGTGTAAAGTGGAAGGACACTATAAGGACCAGTGCCATGTTTATCACGATTATGTGGTTACCAGAGGTCCCGATCCTCTGAAGCCGGAGCCTAGTGCTCGACCAAGTGCCAAACCAGGTGTCTGGTGGAGTATTTGCCAAATTGCAGGCCAACACCTGACTGATCACTGTTATTTGTTATAGAGATATGTGCAGTCGCCAAGGCAATTATATTGTAACTTCTATTGATCAGTAGGACATGACAAGAAGGATTATCGTAGTCATTATTTAATGATGGATCGAACTTTGACATATAGTATGCAAGATGAAGGTCGTGCTTAGGAAGATCATGGTTCACTTACGGCCATCAGAGGAATTCAAGGTGGAGGATGTGGTCGAGGAGGGGGCGTTGGATGAGGCAGGTGTCAGATCATATGCTATAACTATGGCAAAGCTGGACATTTTTTGTGGGATTGTCAAAACCCCACTCACCCTTCCTGTCAATATTGTAGACAGTTTGACCATGTGATAAAGGATTTCCTTATTTTAATGCCTTAGATGTAGGAAAAGAAGAATCAACATCCTACACAGAATTTACAAATGATGAGATATGTACCGTGTGAAGATGCTCCAAGCATTAATATTGTGACACGAAGTGGTGCAACTAGAGGAGAAAATAACGCAAAGGGTAAAAATCATGTGGCATATACATGGGTTAGGAAGGTAGGAGAGAAGAGTACTAGGTTTGATCTGCAGAAGGAGAAGGAAACCTTCATGGAGGAAAATAAATGTTTCATTGACCTAGGAGCTTCGACATCAAGGATGTAGATGCAACTAGTACCAAGGAAAAACATTTCTAAACTAGTTACTATGATGGAGAACCCTGACTCAATTGTTCTAAAGCCCTTTCTGCAGACATGTATGAATTTGATAAGGGAATAGAAAACTGTGGAAGGGTTGAAAGAACCGATCGACAACCACACGAGTAAAGAAAAGATACAACCTGAACAACATGCAGTAAACAAGGTAAACAAAAGTAAGAAGAGAACTGGGTGGGAAATTCGATTAACTATGCAAATTGGAGAATTTGAAATGGATCAAGTAATTTTGGACTTGGAATCAGATGTGAATGTATTACCGAAGTAGACTTGGGAGCAGATGGGGCAACCAAAGCTACAATGGTCACCGATTCAGCTATGCATGGTCAATTAGTATAAGATTATCCTAATGGGTCGATTGCAAGGTGTTGTCGTGGAATTTGAAGGAGCAAGCGTGATAGCATATTTTGAAGTCATTGATATTATGGAAGACAATAATACATATCTGGATTTACTTAGAATCAATTGGGCTTTTGATTGGATGCCATAATCAATCTAAAAAGGAGAAGAATGGTATTTGAAAAGAACAGTACCAGGGTCATTGTTCCTTTAGATCCCTCGGAAGGAGTGCGATATACAGAACCCGTTTCTGAAGAATATGGTGATGAAGATATTAACCACATCTACAAGTTAACTCCGTGAGACAAGGATTGGATCGACCTCACCACAGATGGAAGGATAAGCTAGAAGTAGGATAATTCATGTCATTTAGAATCATATGAAGAATTAGAGAACTGGAAGAACCAATTGAATGAAGTTTCTACTCTACACTCTAATAGACTGAAAAAATTTCTTCACTACATATCAACTAAGGTACGTAATTTTCCATATTATGATGGGATAGGTGATGTCGGTTTATTTATGGATGAATTTGAAAGGAATGTACTAGAAGAATATTCCGGGCCTTGGATATAGCTTTGAGGGCAGTGCCTACATGATGGTGGGAAACACGTAAGGATAATATAGGAAATTGGATGGAGTGTTGATGGTTGATGAGGCTCAGGTTGGTCATGTAAACACAAGGATCACAAAAAAATACAATGTTAAGGATGGTACCCGTGATCATTTGTCTCGTTGGACTAAGGCATGGGGAAAGAACCTTGACCGAAATGTGTACATGTATTTGTTCACAGGTTGGATGTAATGGTATCTTGAAACAGAGTTGGAGCATGCCACCATTGATTGGAATGACATGAAAGAAAGTTTGATATTGACCTTTAGCTTTCAGGATGGTTTTCATTGTATAGATGATGCCCTTGAAGAATATAGAGCAGCAATTTTCTAGACACCTAATTATCCAACGACTTGGGTAAAGCCCAACTGGAACGTGCACTTGCAGCACACATTGGAATGTTATAATATGACCACTGAGGAGCACGAGGAAGATCTATGCAACATTATTATTCCTAAGTCAAAAGTACAGTGTGAAGTGGCAGGACGAGATGTTGAAATACCCGACGTAACATAGCGTGTTAAGATGAAGAAGATAAATATAGGCTCAAAGCGGAGCATAAGTTCATGCGCATAGGAGATTACTAGGATGAGGATACTGTAGGAAAGGTCGCTGAATTATTGCATGAGTATCAGGAGTTGTTTCCAACAAATTCCACGAATTTAAATGGCATTGTAGGGGGCTAAATGAACATCACTTTGAATCCAGATGCAAAACTTGGAAAACAACAAACTTATAGGCTCAACCTGAAATACAAAGAGAAGGTGAAGGTGAAACTTGAGAGGATGGTCACAGCTAACATAATCGAACCTAGAGAAGAATCTAAATGGGTGAGCCCAATGGTAGTGCAAGAGAAAAATGCTAAGGCAAAACTAAGGATCTGTGTCAATTTAAGGAAGCTAAATGACTGATGCGTGCATGACCCATTCCCAATTCCATTCACAAATGAAGTTTTAGGAAATGTAAGAGGACAGGAGGTCTACTCCTTTATAGATGAGTTTTTAGGGTACCATCAGATTAAGATGGCACTAGAAGATAGCAATTAGACCACTTTTGCTATTGAATGGGGATCCTTTCAATATATAGTCATGTCATTTGGGTTGAAGGCCTTATGGAATTTTACTGGGGCATGTCGTTTGTAAGCAGGGGCTGATGGTGGACGCTCAAAAATCATTGTTATTATCAATTTTGATCTACCAAAGAATGTGAAGCAGCTATGTGAAACTTTTGGACGCACTGGATATTATCAAAAATTCATTAATGCTTACACATAGATCACTACGTCGATGGATAAATTACTAAAAACCGATGCCACCTTTTTTTGGGATGATGAGTGTCAAAGAGCCTTGACATCTTAAAGGAGAAAACAATCACTTCGTCGATCTTGGTGTTTCCCAATTGGAAGAAGGAGTTCCACATTCATGTCGATGCATCATGCATAGCTTTGGGAGTTGTCTAAGTGCAGCCAGGAGAGGGGGATCTTGATCGCCCCATTTCATTTCTGAGTTGTAAATTGTCTAAGGTGGAAAGGAATTATTCCATGACAGAGTGAGAGGGCTTGGCTATGGTGTACACACTGCAAAATTTCAAGCATTACTTGAAGGTGTGCACTTCAAGATGTTCATGAACCGTTCTGTGCTGAAATGCTTGGTGAACAATCTTGTGTTGGGGGGGAAGATCTACAGGCGGCTCTTGTTGTTCCAAGAATATGATTTTGAAGTAATAGTCAAGCTAGGACAACCAAACGCTGGGTCGGATCATCTGTCTAGGATTGAGACCAGTGAAGAATTGACCAACATTGAAGAAGGATTTTTGGATGTGTAACTATTTGTAGTAAGGGTTGATGATGAGAATTTTGAAGATATTATTTAATTTTTAACTATCGAAGTAGCCCATTGCAAAGTATACAATGCAGTAGAAGAAGGAACTACTAGTCTGAGCTATGGATTTTTCTTTGATTGCTGGGCATTTGTTTAAAATGTTCCCTGATGAGATATTGCACAAATATCTCCGTAAGCATGAAAGACATAGTATTTTGGTAGAAGCACATGGTGGTGTTGCAAGAGGAAACTACACAAGAGAATCCATCGCGCAAAAAATTTGGAGAGCAAGACTATGGTGGGCCATAGTGCACAAGGATTCTAAACAATATTGTAATTCTTGCAATGTTTGTTAGAGGACCATAAGACCAATGATAAGAGATGAATTGTCACTAAATCCACAAGTTACTTTGCAGGATTTTGATAAGTGGATGATTGATTTTGTTGGGCCGATCAATCTGTCAGGCAAAAATACTCGTGCGTGATAAATTATTACTACGATGGGTTATCTAACCAAGTGGGCTGAGGTACAACCGATAAAGGATTGTAGTGCATACACTGCTGCACACTTCATATTTGAGTATATATTCTCAAGGTTTGGGTGCCCAAATATCCTAATGAGTGACAGTGGATCGCACTTCATAAACAACATGATTGAAGCACTAACGGAGGAGTTTCAGGTACATCATCATAAAAACACGCCTTATCATCCTTAGGTGAATGGCACGGTTGAGGCTTTCAACAAAATTTTGAAGAACACTATAACTAAAGTGTGCAATGTCAACAAGAATGATTGGGATGTAGATATACCAGCAGTTTTATGGGCATACAGGACTACTTGCAAGAAGTTGACAGGGCAGACTCTGTTTATACTAGTGTATGGATATGAAGCTATAATGCCGATGGAATATATAGTACCAACTCTTAGAATCACAGCAATCACGAATATGGTGGACATCAATATTATGGAAGAAGTATTGGAACAACTGCTCGCATTAGAAGAAGATCACTTTCTTGCACGATTTCACCAACAAGCACAGAAAGCCTGGGAAAAGGCATGGTACAATCAACATATTAAGTAGTGAACTTTTAAGAGTGGATACTTCATTTTTTTGTACGATAGTAAGTTCGCGTAGTTCCCTGGTAAGTTCAATATGCATTGGATAGGACCATATTCTATTAAGGATGTCTCATATGGTGGCACAGTTCAGCTAGCAAAGCTAAATGGGGAATTATTTTTTAGACTAGTAAATGGTAATAGGTTGAATACTTACAAGACAATTATGTCCCTAGGATTGTGCATTAACTATATGGATGAAGGAAAGCCTTAGTGCTATGGATATTTGGAAGGAAGCATGGGAATATAAAGTACTTTTCCAAAGGAGGACTTTGTCGTCGAAGGAGGGATGTGCGATATCAGAAGGATGGCACAAATGGAGGAAGTTGCAATGAAGAAAGTGTAATTACACTGTAAGGAAAGGTTTGATGCAGTTTGTCCATAATATGACCGTTGGGGTTTCTATAGTTGATTTGAAAAGTAAAATGTCGTTACAAGGAGTGGGGGAAACACATTTAAGGAGCATATCTGGGAAAATTTGCCACCAAATGTTCATTTATGAGGAGGATATGAAGGAGATCGAGGAGTTTGAATTTGAAAAAGGGTTATAAATATGGCACCCCAGTACACCATTGGACACTTTTCTTGTTGATAATTGGAACTGTGATTTTTCACATAAGTGTCAGATGAGCATTTTCCTAGATGTCTAGTTGGAGTTGGGAAGAGATTTAGCAAGAGTTTCTTAGGAAAGGGATAGGATCCATTATGATTGATACATTTACATTACATGCCACTGCACCAAGACAACCAAAGACAAAGCCTATTGCCGCTGCAGGAGCAGTAGCCAAGAAGTAGAAGAAGCCACAAAAGCCTCCAGTTAGGCAATCACCACGGAAAATCCCCACAGAAAAGTGGTCTAAGGAGAGAATGGATAGGCTGAAGCAACCCATGGAGACTAAAGATTTGGATGAGGAAGAAGTGGTAAGAAGAATAGAGGATATTAGCACAGATGAGGTGGAACCAATCTATAGGTTTCCACCATATATGTCGTCACAAAAGCCAACCTCAAAGGCGGTAAAGGACCCAAATGTTATAAAATTTATGGTCTTTACACCCCTATTACCAAAGGATGTACAAAGTGAAGGGTACTTACTGGCAAGGGTGACACAACTACACATGGAGAACTTTGATTTGAATGATCGAAGGAAGTATCCCCAATTTGAGCCCAACAAGTATCTGCAATACGTTTACTATAAGGAAGCTAGAGTGACAAGGGTTGAGCTGATGAAATGGGCAATAGGCCTTCAGTGCACTTACGCTGCCTTGCCAATGAGTGAACTCCACTGACACATTTGTCGGGAAGTCTCAGGAGAAAAAGTGTTATGAAACCAGCTCACAAAAAGATAGAAAAGATAGACCAACGCCTTATAAATAAGCCTCTTCAAGGGGGAAACCTCCTTTACATTACACAAATGAATGATTCTTGGATGATACAAATGACAAGACCTCATTTTTTTATATAGGGGTCTAAGGGGTCATAATATAATCAGAGCCGACATAACAATAATAATGTAAGGGCACAATAATAACAATAATGGGCTTCTATGGGGCACAATAATAACAATATGGGGACTACATGGGCACAACAATATAATAAGGGGATTGTACTAATAACAATAAGGGGCTACACTAGTAGTATAGGGACCTAACATGCCCCTCTCCTTAAAAAAGTGTTGTCCTCAATGATTGAGTAGTTCTTGATGCTTTTATATAAATTCTTGTCCTCTCATGTGGAATCTTCAGTGAGTAAGTTCTTCCACTTGATGAGATACTCTGAAATTGATATATTTCGTAGTTGTCGATTTCTCTATTCTGTGACTGCTTCAGGTTCCAATATGATTTTTTCTTCCTTGTCAAGTTCTCGCAATACTATTTGAACTGGGATCTTCTGCAATTTTTGAATGAATTCCCACTCCTTTCGGCATATGGATATCTGTAAGGCCTGATGTTTGGAGGAACACTTCCTGGAATCAAATGAATAGCATGATCATGATCATGAATAGGTGGGAGGCCTCGTTTCCATAATTTCACTTTCAATTTTTATTGCCCACCTGAATTCCTTCTCCAATGAATTAGGTTCCCAAAGACGAACCTCATGTTGAATGTTA
Source organism: Pinus taeda (assembly GCA_000404065.3). NCBI lineage: Eukaryota > Viridiplantae > Streptophyta > Pinopsida > Pinales > Pinaceae > Pinus > Pinus taeda. The sequence goes on from APFE030967131.1 coordinate 144,109, forward strand.
TCCTTTAAAGTCCCTATCCTACTAATAAGGATCGCTAGCATCCTTCAAAGATGAACCCCATGTTGAATGTTATCCTTTAAAGTCCTAGGGATTGTACTAATAACAATAAGGGGTTACACTAGTAGTATAGGGACCTAACAAAAAGTTGGTTGATCAAATGAAGAATGACTTTGGCTTAGTCAAGAAATCCCGGGGGTATGCCATTAGCTCTATTAACGATGAGACTGTGCATTTTTCTATGCACATTTTAGCTGGTAAGATCATGCAGAAGTCTCGAGGAGGCGAAGTCCTGGCCTCAATTGTCTCTTTGGCTATGCAATGCAACAAGGGGATCTAGTTTAACTGGGCAGGGTATTTATGTCAAGAATTTTTGGATGACTGTCGAGAAGCGCAAGAAGATGGGAAGAAATTCCACTACACGTGGTTATTTCTCTTAATTCAAATAACATGGAGAACGTCAGATGAGTCACAGTTCCCCACTGTGGACCCTGATGTGTGCGAGGCTATGAAGTATGCCTAGTTGTGGGCATCTAAGGAAACAACCCAGGTTACAGAGAAGAAATTGTTCTAGGTCTTATTTGAGATGGATCTACACATGGTGATCAACCAAAAGCCTTAACTATCACCAAGTTTGTTTCAAGAATATCGTAGCATTTTTTACTTTAAAGAAGATTTTCACCATCTGTATATCCGCGCAAAGAAAGATTTGGAGGTGGTATGGTATGAGATACCATTATTAGTTATTGAGGAGGACATCCTGCCCATAATAGGAAAGTGGTCTAGTAATTGGCTTACTCCCATTGTAGAGGATCCAAAGAAGGTAGGCACAAGTAAGACCATGAAATCCACTGGAGGTGCATAGACCGAAAAGCTAGCGACAAAGAAGAAGGTGCCTCAGAAGGTCACAATTGACCTTGAGAAGAACATTGCACATGAATGAGAGCACAAAGTTTAACAGGAGGAACCAACCACAGATGAGGGAGATCGGGGTGGTGAAGACCCTTTTATGGACACAGAGAACTTTGATTCCCCATTTATAGTGAAACGATAGAAGAAGCAAAGTCCAGGAGGTGCACAAAAGAAGAAGAAATTCGACAGATCTGCTGGTTGTCACTAAGGGGGACATCAATGAGATATGAGACATAGTTTGGGCTGTGATGGAGGACTTGTAGGGAAACATTGAGGACTAGTACAAAGTAGTGTTTATTGAGGTCCAAGACTCCCTCAAGAAGTTGGAAGTTCAGGTGAGTGCGGTTCAAGCGAGTGTGACTTAGGAGAGTCTGGGTTAAGCAAGCATGCCAAAATTTAGTACCACTATAGAAATCACATCTAAGCTCTGAGCAATACAACTACCAGGGGACTTTTTCCATTCTGATACAGCTGAAGACTAGGGGCACGCTGAGTACTGGAATAATCTAAGTCTCAACCTTGCAACATTCTCCATTCAGGGATTGCATGATTTACACAAGGGAGTCTCTTACGAACTAAATATACGGAAGAAGCAAGCTCTCTTGGTCATAAAAGAAATGAAAAATGACAACCAATATATGTTTGAAGAAAAGAATAAAGTGATGCAAGATCGCGACAAGGTAGTTTCATGCAGCCAGCAACTGGAAGAGGCTATAATCAATGTTTGCAGTGAGCTTCTAGAGCACTAGATGCCGGTTGAGGCAGCCTCAGCAGAAAATCTTCAGAAGTTGGCAGAAGTGGTTAAGGAGCCAAAGGTAGAGGTGGGAAAAGTCAGATTTGAGCTGGAGATGCAGATTACGGAACTCCAAATGAAGTTGCAGCCTACATTGGCACCTAAAGTTTGAGAGCAATGTGAAGTTGCAATGTAGTCTGATATGGAAAAGATAGCCACTACAGTCAAGGACTGTGGTCAATGTTTTGAGGATACAATGGAAATATGGGCCTCACTACAGGAGGACCCACATGTGCAGAAAATCGAGGTGGAAATCAAAGACAAACAACTATAGTTTGATTAGTTGAAAGCCACGATGCATACCTTAGCACTTGTACAACGACTTTTCTGTCTTTAGGAAGGAACACTTATGCAAGTATAAATTGATGAGTTGCAGAGGAAAGAACATATAATCTCTGCATGGACGTCGCCTTGGGAAGAAGAGGCCTGCCGGCTCTCACAAATAGCGGAGAGTGAATTAAAGAGCATGCTACAAACACAAAAAATAATCGGTCTATCTATAAAAGGACCGACAACAAATATGCTCATAGAAGAAGCTTGATAGGTTGCAGTGTAATGCACGATGACACTTCATCCATTGAATTCTACATATAGTGGGATCAAAGCAAAGATCGAGGACCCACATGCTGAGTGACTCGAGGACAAGTCACATCTTTGTGTTGGAGGTTTGTTGGGTAGGGGTCCCCTAGGTCCAAGTTTTGTCTAAGCCATGTAAAGTCTCCACATTTTGAGGAGTAGAGTGCAATTAGTATAGATTTCTAAGAGTCAAAGGGGCTTTAAGACGGGTCTGTTATCACTCAGAATGAACCTCAAGGCTGAGAAGAGGAAATTCTGAGGTAACCACAGACCAAGCTTTCAATCTGGCATCTATCCCTGCCAGAACAGAGAGGGTTCTCTCTTTGCCAAAAAAACGTGGCTGAAATAAGTGAATCTTAGGCTAACTATGAAGTACGAGGATTTGATTGAAAGTTGTGGGTCGAAAACAGAAGGAGAAAGGATCATTAGGCTATGGAATTGAGGCTAGTTTCTACCAGCAAACTTGGGGCAAAATAAATTAATGTTCAGCCAGATAAAAGATGTAAATGAGAGAAGGAAAGATGAGAAAGCCCGTTGTCCTCCAGGCATCAATCAGGGGATGGATCTGCAGTGGCAGTGTTAGAAGAAAAAGAAACACCGGGTTACTCAAAAGAGAATCTAACAAAGGATGGATTCTGCAAAGATAACCACTACATTTAACAAAAAAATCATTGTGATAGGAGCATCTTGCATGGATAGATTCCTACCACTTCCCTTAGAAAATGATGTAATGAAATTAGCAAAAAAAACAAAGCATGGAAATGAATTTACAATAAAAACATGTTGCACATTAAACACCATGATGGATACCAAATCTAAAAGGGCAGAAACTGCTGCATTAAAAATAGTATTCAGAAAAAGCTTTACACAATCCAAAGAAGCTTTCCTATGCTGAAAAATTTGAACCCTTTACACTCTGAAATTCATAAAATATATACAATTATCTCATCCCTTTACTAAGGGAGTTGAGCTCAACCATCTCCCTTAAGATAGAATTAGTTACATTAAATTTGGACCGAATTTTTGAAAATAGGGGTCAATGATGAACTAGTATCTCTTAAACCATAACACCCATTACAAAATTGAAAGAAATTTTTGTAGATAAGGTCATTTTTGAGAAAAACCTGTCTCAAATTTTGGAAATTCATTTCCAGTAGCTCAGAATCTGTGCCACAAAATAATCTATAAAACGGGAAATCATTAAATATTTAAATCTTTAAAAATAGGCTATAAATATCTAGTCAAATATTCCAATTCACGACACCTGTGAATAAACTGGAAGAGGTTTTTGTTATCTGGCTTGTGGTCGACAAAAACCTCCTTGGGTTTCTCAAAATTACTTTCCATATGTTTCAAAATGGCGTCATACTACAATGACTAAAACAGTAAAACAAATGAAAATTTGTTTTTTTTTTAATGTAGGCTTCAAATATCATCGTATATCTCTCACATAGTAACACCTATGCATAAGCGGAAGGAGGTTTTTGTTACTGGGTATTTGATTGACAAAAACCTCTTTCACTTTCGTAAAATTCATGTCCATTACTTCAGAAACGGATTTTGTAGTAAACTTGTCCCTGTGTGCAGCAAATGACCTCAAAACATGTGTAACCAAGAATCAATCATTCATTTCAATCATATCTTCTGATCAAGGAACCAATTTCGGGTGTGAAATATACCATTGGAAAGCTCTTTCCACGTTTTCTCTGATGAACATACTTAGGATATGATTTTCACTGAAACTCATGTGCAAAACATCTCTGAAAACCAGACATAGTAAGAGCCCATTTTGATCCCTGGTGATAGGCTACGAAGACTGGAACTAAACATTGGCCTTATTGGGAATGGCAGCTCCTTGGAGGCTTCAAGAGCACCATAGACCAAGTTCCTCATCCATTGGGCCAGCACGGTCAAAAGATTACAACCAAAACAAATGTTGAAAATCACACACTGCAAACTGTAAACTAGATGCTGAAGGATGTCTGTCCAACAAGCTTATTACACACTTATCCTACACTATTCTACTGCAAAATCACTGAATCAAGTGATACTAAAGTGCCAAATCAACCAATCAAGAAGTTGTTGTAATGATGTGGTTGTTTGATGGTGTTTGATCCAGAACATAATTCGAAATTCTACTAACGATATATACACATAGTAACTCTGGCTCTGTAAAAGGAAATCTAGTTTTTCATTCAACTTAAGAAAATATTCCATATATGTTGCTATAGGATCATAAAAACCAGATTCTATCTGTTTCCCCAATGCATTAACATATGCTCTTAGCTAGAGATTGTCACGTCCTTGTTGTAAATCAAAACATCCTTCAATTCAACCATCCAAGGGTAGCCTTACCTTTTCTTCTTTGGGAGGAGGGAGAGTTTCCTAGAACTGTTTAGGATCTTGGAAATCATATGATTCAATTTGAACATCCAATAGTTCAATTTCATTATCTAACTTTTCAGCAACTAAACCAAGAAAACAATTTTTACCTTCAAGTGTGAGTCAGCTGGATTTCAAACAATGAAATACTGATGTTGAGAAACTCTGATCAATCTGAAATTTCGCTAACTCATTCCTTAATGTTAGTAATATTTCCCCGGATAAAGGATTTTCCACATACCTTATCATTGGTGATTACCATCAATGCTCTAAAATCTAGATTCTTTGGCAGTGAAGTCGCTCTGAACTTTGAAGCTCAGGATCTTGAACAATGGAGTCACCAGGTGAATGATTTCAGCCTTCATATGTGTTTGACTGTTGTCCACCATCAGCAATTAGATCTACAACTTGAAAAATCTTTCTTAGAGAAGATTTGTCACCTCGTCCTCGGCAACGACACTAATATGTTAGCAATCATAATGAACCTCAAGGCTGAGAAGAGGCAATTTCAAGGTAACCACAGACCAAGCTTTCGATCTGGCATCTAGCCCTGCCAGACCAGAGAGGGATCTCTCTTTGCCAACAAAACGTGGCTGCAATAAGTGAATCTTGTGCTAGCTATGAAGTATGGGGATTTGATTGAAAGTTGTGGGTTGAAAACAGCAGGAGAAGGGATCATTAGGCTATGGAATCGATGCTAGTTTCTGCCGGAAAACTTGGGGCAAAATAAATGCAATGTTTAGCCAGATAAAAGATGTAAATGAGAGAAGGAAAGAGGAGAAAGCCTACTACCATGCAGGCATGAATCAGGGGGTGGATCTCCAGTGGAAGCATTAGAAGAAAAATAAACACCAGGTTACACAACAAAGCCTCTAACAGAGGATGGATTCTGCAAAGATGACCACTACATTTAACAACAAAATCATTATGATAGGAGCATCTTGCATGGATGGATTCCTACCACTTCCATTAGAGAATTCTGTAAAAAAATTAGTAGAAAAAACAAAGCATGGAAATGAATTTACAAGAAAAACATGCTACACATTAAACACCGTGAAGGATCCCAAATCTAAAAGGGCAAAAACTGCTCCATTAAAAATAATATTCAGAAACAGTATTACACAATCCAAAGCATCTTTCCTCTACTGAAAAATTCAAACTCTTTACACTCTGAAATTCATAAAATATATACAATTAGCTCATCCCTGTACTAAGGGAATTGAGCTCAACCATCTCCCTCAAGATAGAATCAGTTACATTAAATTTGGACCGAATTTCTGAAAATAGGGGTCAATGATGAACTCGTATCGCTTGAACCATAACACCTGTTACAAAAATGAAAGAATTTTTTGCAGATAATGTCATTTTTTAGAAAAACCTCTCTCAAACGTTAGAAATTCGTTTCCAGTTGTTCGAAATATGTGCCACAAAATAATCTCTAAAACTAGAAATCATAATATTTAAATCTGTAAAAATAGGTTGTAAAGATCTAGCCAAATATTCCAATTCATGAAACCTGTGAATAAACTGGAAGAGGTTTTTGTTTTATGGCTCCTGATTGATAAAAACCTCCTTGGGTTTCTCAAAATTACTTTTCATTGGTTGTAAAATGGCACCGCACTACAATGACTAAAACAGTAAAACAAATGCAAAATTTGTTTTGTTTTAATGTAGCCTTCAAATATCACCGTATATCTCCCACATAGTAACACCTGTGAATAAACCATGGAAAATTTTAGGGGCTAATATTCGCCCAGTGGGCTAATTTTCCATTATTTTTCCACAAAAAGATTCGCCAATTTCCATTTTTATAAAAATGATTCGCCCAAATTTGAAATATAAAATTATTTTTACCTAAAAAATCCGCCAACGTTATATAAGGAGACTATATATAAAATGATTATAAAATTTGAATAATTTTACAAATATATCAATAAACATTTTATAGTTTTCATATTAGGGATTAGTGAGATTCGCCAATGTTTTAAAGTTCAAGAAAATTTTCCATCCTTAAAATTTTCCCTGGAATAAACAGAATGAGGTTTTTTTATTGGGTATGTGATCGACAAAACCCTCTTTCACTTTTGTAAAATTCATGTCCATTACTTTAAAAACTGATTTTTTAGTAAAGTTTTCCCTGTGTGGAGCAAATGACCTCAAAACATGCATAACCAAGAATCAGTCATTCATTTCGATCATATCTTTTGATCTAGGAACTAGTTTTGGGAGTGAAATATACCATTGGAAAGATATTTCTAAGATGCTTCTGATGAACATACTTAGGATATGATTTGCACTAAAAGTCATGTGTAAAACATCTCTGAAAACCAGACATAGTAAGAGCCCATTTTGATCCCTAGTGACAGGCTGCGAAGACTGGAACTAACATTGGCCTTATTAGGGATGGAAGCTCCTTGGAGGTGTCAAGAACACCATAGACCAAGTGCCTCATCCATTGGGCAATATGGTCACAAACATCTGCAAACCTGAACAACTTAATAACCAAAAAAACACACATACTGCAACCTGTACATTAGGAAACTAAAACAAATGCCAAAAACTGAAATGCTAGTTTGGGCAGCTTATTTATGTACAAACATACCCTACTTTGCTACAAATCACTAGATCATGTGACGTTGTAATGCCAAATTAACCAATCAAGCAACTGTGGCAACGATGATGCTAGGGAGTCTTGAACCAGGACACAATTGGAAATGCTGATAGCCATACATGCACAAAATGAGTCTTGTTGTGTAAAAGACAATTTGGTTTGTCATTCAAACTGAAAAAATACTCCATATATGCAACAAAAGGATCATAGAAACCAGACCATGTATGTTTCCCTAACTCCTTGACATATGCTTCCAGTTGTAAACTATCAATGCAAACATCTACGGACAACCCTATTGTTTCTTGTTATGAAGGAGGGAGAGTTTCCAAGAACCTTTTGGGATCTCGGAATTCATACGACTTAATTTGAACATCTATATACTCAATCTCCTTCTCAAATTTTTCAACCACTAACTCAAAGAAACCAGTTTTACTGTTAAGAGGAAACTTCGGAGATCTCAAACACTGAAGCATGATAATGAAAAATACCTCATCTATTTAAATATCCACTAATTGATCTCTAACTTCTTTGAAAACTTCACAACACACAAGGTTTGCCAGATACCCTACCATCTTATTTTAGTACATGAATGGATCAGTGAGCGTTGGAATCTCTGGATTGAGTTGGAGTCACCAGGTGAATGTTTTAGCCTTCGTATGTGTCTGATCACTGTCCACCATCAGTAACTAGATCTGCAACATGAATGATTTTTTCTGGAGAGGATCTATTACCTCACTCCCCAGCAATGACGCCAATATGTTAGCACTCAGAATGAACCTCAAGTCTGAGAAGAGGCAATTCTGAGGTAAACACAGACAAAGCTTTTGATCTGGCATCCAGCCCTGCCAGACAAGAGAGGGCTCTCTCTTTGCCAACAAAACGTGGCTGCAATAAGTGAATCTTAGGCTAGCTATGAAGTACGGGGATTTGATTGAAAGTTGTGGGTTGAAAACAGTGGGAGAAGGGATCATTGGGCTATGGAATCGAGGCTAGTTTCTGCCGGAAAACTTGGGGCAAAGTAAGCAAAATGTTCCACCAGATAAAAGATGTAAATTAGAGGAGGAAAGAGGAGAAAGCCCACTAACCTACAGGCATCAATCAAGGGATGGATCTACAGTGGTAGCATTAGAAGAAAAAGAAACATCGGGTTACTCAACAAAGCATCTAACAGAGGATGGATTCAGCAAAAATAACCACTACTTTTAACAACAAAATCATTGTCATAGGAGAATCTTGCATGGATGGACTCCTACCACTTCTCTTAGATAATGTTGTAACAAGAATTAACAGAAAAAACAAAGCATGGAAATGAATTTACAAGAAAAACATGCTGCACATTAAACACCGTGATGGATCCCAAATCTAAAGGGCAGAAATTGCTCCATTAAAAATAATATTCATAAAAAGCTTTACTCAGTCCAAAGTAGCTTTCCACTGCTAAAAAATTTGAACCCTTTACACTATGAAATTCATAAAATATATACAATTAGCTCATCTCTGTACTAAGGGAGTTGAGCTCAACCGTCTCCCTAAAGATAGAAACAGTTACATTAAATTTGGACCGACTTTCTAAAAATAGGGGTCAAAGATGAACTCGTATCTATTGAACCATAACACTTGTTACAAAACTAAAAGAGGTTTTTGTAGATAAGGTCATTTTTGAGAAAACAACTCTCTCCAATTTTGGAAATTCATTTCCAGTTTCTTGGAATTTGTGCCACAAAATAATCTCTAAAATAGGAAATCATTAATTCACAACACCTGTGAATAAACGGAAAGAGGTTTTTGTTATATGGCTCGTTTTTGACAGAAACCTCCTTGGGTTTCTCAAAATTATTTTCCATGTGTTGTAAAATGGTGCCACACTACAATGACTAAAACAGTAAAACAAATGCAAAATTTGTTTTGTTTTAATGTAGGCTTCAAATATCACTGCATATCTCCCACATAGTAACACCTGTGCATAAACTGAAGGAGTTTTTTTTTATTTGGTATGTTATTGATAAAAAACTCTTTCACTTTTGTAAAATTCATGTCCATTACTTCAGAAACTGATTTTGTAGTTGTCCCTGTGTGCAGCAAATGACCTCAAAACACGCATAACCAAGAATCAATCATTCATTTCGATCATATCTTCTGATCCAGGAACTGGTTTCAAGTGTGAAATATACCGTTGGAAAGATCATTCTGAGCTGCTTCTAATGAACATACTTAGGATATGATTTTCACTGAAACTCATGAGAAAAATATCTCTGGAAACTAGACATAGTAAGAGCCCATTTTGATCCTAGGTGACAGGCTACGAAGACTAGAGCTAACAGGGTCAAAGCCCCTTATTTTGCAATGGGATGGGATTATTTAGAATATTTTGAGCTCCACCCATGGTTTATGGGCCATGGTATTGTAAGGGTAAAGGATACATTAAGGGATGTCTTAGCAAGTCTAAGGCATTGACGAATGTAATGTTGTGAATCTGTTTTGGATATCTTTCTATATTCAGGCAAAGGGAAATGTTCTTACAGTTGTGTGTGTGGATACCTTGGTAAGTTTGCAACTATGTGTGTAGGGGCAGAAAGATTTTATCTGTGAAAACTTGAGATATTAAAGAAGAATTTGAGGTGGACCTGTGCATTTTCTTATGTTCACATAGTTTCTATGTTTTAGCCTGATTATGGTTCACTTTTGTACATTTCTTCTGTAATTGCATCGTGAAGGTTCAAATACTATTTTATCTGATGAATAATGCATGTTAGACTACTTATGCGTAGCTCACAAGACTGTTAAGTAGGAAAATTCTCTACGACTATAACAATAAGGTTAACGGTTCATGAAGGTCGGATTAAGCCCCAAAATGAAAGAAAACTTACAGCCACACTACATAGCCCCTCTGGATGTAGAAAATTGGTTTTAGCATCCCCCAATATCGCCTCGAGTGAGACTTGGTCTGCACAAGAAGGTCATTGCCAAAAGGGTCGGTGGTAGAGGATTTGTTGGTTAACACAGCTAACTCTAAACCTGGGTATGATCCCCTCAAGACAATAGTGTCAGGCCAGAAAGTTTGGCTCTAAAGATAGATGATGATATATCCATACCAAGGATCAATAGAGTCAATTGAAAATAATGTTTCATTAGGGATCAAGCCAGTTGTTGATTCTGATATAGAGGAGGGAAGGTCGCATATTAATTTGGAAAATACCAAATATTTCTTAGAATTGAATTTGATAAACTCCAAATAGAACTCTTGGAGGATAACGATCCACTTCGAGTATTTCCCCCCTAGAAATTGATGTGATAGTATATAGGTCATAGGGTCGCAATCAAAAACCACAAGAGTCTTGTGAACCAGCATATAGTGGTGAAATCTCTAAACAACTTGGAAAGATGCCAAAGCTAACTTTTCAACATGGGAGTACTTGGATTTAGTATCGGTTAGATTACAACTCAAGTAATAAATATGATGTTTATTTTCTAAATCATATTCTTGTACCAATACCATAGCAATAGTGGTAACAATGACAAAAAGATACAAGAAGTAGTCTACATGATAATCTGTGGGATATAATAACGATTCTTGGGATAATACACCTTTCAAGGCATAAAAACCCTTTCGAGGGGTATCATCCCAATGAAAGGGAACCCCCTTCTTCAACAAATGAGTAAATCCTTTAGTAAGCTCTGCACAGTTAGGGAGGAATCTTCATAGAAAGTTAGCCTTCCCTTGTAGGATTTGTAATTGAACAAGAGAAGATGGGGCTAGAAAATCAAGGATAGCCTAGAATTTTAGGGGATCAACGTGGATTCCTCGTTTGGATACCAAAAGTCAACCAGATTGAACACATAAAACACATTTGTGTGATTTTAACTAGACATTATAGTGTCAACAGTGTAGGAAGATTACTCTTAGATGCATTGGATGGTCATGACGACTCTTAGAGTAGGTATGAAAACCATTACGGTATGGCTGCATGATATGCTTAATATCATGAAATGAATAATTCATTTCCCATTGGACATTACCCATTGGAAAGTTGCACTAGTTTTCTTAAGATCGAAAGGAAGTTTGCGATAGGAAAATGTACCCCATGGGAAAATGAAAGCAATACTATGCTAGTCAAATAGGAGTATGTTGATATGATTATAACCAGAGAAGCCATTTATAAATGAGAAAATTTCACTTCTAACACAATCATCAACAATTTGGTCGATGAAATGGGTTGGGTATTTTTCCTTGGGACAAGCTTGGTTAATATCAAAATAATTGATGAAAACTTAGATTGTACCTTGTTTCTTCATTATAAGAATACTATTTAAGACCCAAATGGTTAAAGGAATAGGAAATAAAACTATCGCACAAAATAGTTTCAACTTCCAACTTTATCATAGAAACTTTCTTAGGGTGAAACAGATGTAAACATTGTCTAACAGGCTTGGCATCTGGATGCGTCTAAATTTCATGCACCATAATATTGGGATAAATCCCACGCATATATTCGTATTTTTAAGTAAACACGTCTCAAAATTATTGAAAATTGTCCTTATAAATATTAATCTCATCAGGAGAACAAGATGCACCGATATGGACACTTTCAATAACTTCAGGCTTAACTGAAATGTTGAAAGGAATAGTTTCTTCAATATTTTTCAAGTTTTTCTGAGAATTCACCTCATGGATGGATATGTAGTTTTGAGGTTCCTCAATAAATTTGGGGAAGAAAATGTTTTCAAAATTACTCTCAAGAGTGTTAGGCCGAGGTAAGAAATATGAACGAAGATGAGTATCATCCTAAGGTTTCTCATCTGACATCACGATCTCCATGATGCTTTATCCCATAGGAAAGATGTTGTTGAAAGGATCAGATTGTGAAACTAAACCTAAGTCTTAAGAGGAATCATTAACCAAATTCACTAAATTGTCATTTTCAGAATTCGCTAAACAAGCCAGGTGAATATCCTCATAAGCTAACTCAACAGGATTGATTGGCATACGGTCGCTAAAAGAGTCAATGTTGGAACTGTCAGGCACTATCCAAGGATCATATGGAATAGTACTAAAAGAAATCATGTTGACCAAATAAATAGTAGAGGGAATGTCAGGGGTAGAAATCACAAAATTTCCCATCAAGGATGAGTCTTTTAATAATGCTACCCCAACATTTTCAAAAGGTAGTGGGGTATTTCCCACAAGAGGGATGTTTCTATTAGTCTGGGAATAAATGCCGAAAAAGGAAATTTGATCAATGGATATAATTCCCCCTTAGTGAGGGGAATAAATCATCCTGAAATAGGATGAGAATACAAATGCCATAGCATAAACCCAATTGTGTCTTAGTAAGAGGTTGTAATCTAAAGGTCCATCAATGACTTTGACCTCTACTCAAATAATTTTACCACCTAATTCCACTAGAAAGGAATTGATAATTATCTAAGGCTTAAATCCTCTTCCATCAAAGGCTGTGAGTGTCATCGGTGACTTAGTAAGGGAATGAGAACCTAAAGTTTTCTAGCATGACATTGACATGATGAAGATAGAGGCACCTTTGTCCACAATGGTGCAAAATACATTTTTTCCTTTAACCACAACATGAATTATAAGTTCAAGTTGGGGTGGAAGTCCAGGTATATAATTCTTTTGATTAAACACAATGAGACTCAAATCTCGGGGATCTACTCCTCCAATATGTGCTAATAACAACTTTTCTGAGTGGGAAGGTTATGGAAAACATCGAGAGTAGACATAGCTCAAGAAGCTTGGGAAAAATATTCAACTATATTATAATTTTGTGCAACTCTCACATGGGGGTTAAATTATGATTTGCGAATCACCCCTTTGGGGACGTTTGATTTTTAGCTCAGAAGCAATTTTCTTGATTTGGAGAGGACTAGATATTTGTGGAGAAAAACTAGAAGGTTGATCTATATTCTTTCCCGTTGATGGATTCATATTACTGAATCTTTGTTCTTGGTAGGCCACCAAGACATATTTTTGAAACATGAAAACAATGTTTTGAGAAGATGGGGATAGATCTTGTGTAACCGTTTTCACCTCCTAGTTAGGGAAAGGTTCAGTCAACACGACAAGTGCACTGGATGCAACTTTCAAAAGTCAGTTGATTTATGCCTGGTGTGGAAAATCCTTAGGAAAATTCTCACCATTACAGATAAGACAAGGGTAACAAGGCTTATCCTTCTCATTAGGAGACTAATTCTTCTTCTTATCCTATGGGGGGTTTTCATGTTTATTCTTACCTTTACCCTATTTCTAACTTCCATATTGCTGAGATTTTCCTTTCATGGATTGAATGACATTAACCTCAGAAATACTCACAGGAGCAATATCGGAGGGAATTTGATTGGTCATAGTTGGAGTATATTTTGAATTATTTTGATTATAATATTTGATCACTGACTGTTGTGGTGAGCCCTGGTATTGCACCAAGAATGTTGCAACTCCCAATGGCTCCTTAACTCAAATTATCAACCCAGGGTTCGTACAAAATTCAAGGTCACAATGATATATGCACAACAAATAGGAATCCACTCATTCCACCCTTAGTTATGAAATTAGATCAAAAAGTGCTCCAAGGTCCTTCCTCTTACTGAATTAGAATGAAAGCTTGTTGATAAAGGTACAATTGGAAATTTCTTCTAGCTATGAAAATAGAAATTCCATTCATTCAACTTGTAAATGCTAACTAATAAATTCATGAAAGGACAAAGGCTAGTCTACTTGCAGAAATAAAGTTATGTGATCTAGCAGAATTCATCAAATTACCTCATCTACTTGTAGAAAGGAAGTTAATTTATCTTGCGTAATTCATTAAACTTCCAATCAAAATTTCATTTACCATCTACCTAGTTCATACTTTCTTATAAATTAGCAACCTACTTGCATGATAGAAAAACTTACTCTTCTCTGTTTTTTTCAATGAAGAATAGGAAGGTTTGGAGTAGCCTAGGAGCTTTCCTTGATCATAATATCATAGATTGGGGTCATTATGCAACTATGATAAGTCAAAGTTGTAGTGGGGATCAAAATCGATGAAGAAAATGTTGGCATTATGATACAGGTGATACAGGTGTTGTACTTGATGGAAACTCTCTCAAATGACAAATCACAGTTCACGCCACATAGAATGAAGAAAGAAAGGTATACGCAGGTTCACCTTGACCAACCCGCGTATACATGCAGATTCATTGAACAAAAGGCGCATATGCGTACACACGCACTTTCAAAGAAGGAAAGGCACGTACATGTTGGAAAACTAAAATTTGGTCCGTGGTATTTGATCCATGGTATTTGATCCGAAGTGTTTATCCCATGTATTCAGTCCATGGTATTAGTTCTAACTGGTTTTGGTCCATGGTATTGAGTAAGGCCTAGGACTATAAAAGGAGGAGAAGAACATTAGGCAAAGGCACTCATGAATTGAATATCTAATGAAGAGCAAGATCTAGAATACTGGTTATTGGGTTATGGTGCACTACTAGAGCTGAATCAAGGAGGAACCTAAGTGCTTGATGAAGGATAAGTTCTATTGAGGGGTCAAAATCTTAAGGCTTGAAGAGAAGTATCTTTGTGTGGTTTTGATTTCTTATCTGAATAAATGGCGCATGTTATAATCTGTAAATATGATGATCTGGGTATAACTGATGTCTGAAGTTGTTGTAAAGTTTAAATCATCATTTGCAGATTTGTACACAGGTTCACTTTAGAAAAGGTGCATATACACGCTGGGTCTACATATCAAAAGGGAATATACGTAGGTTTGCCTTGAGTAACATGCATATCTATGCAGGTTCGACGCGTTGCAGTAGCGTATACCTAATAAAATAACCTTTAGCTACTTTTGTTTGTCGTTGCAGTGTTCTGGGTTATAGCATGGGTTCTAGTTACAACATTCTGAGAAGTGATTGGTTGATTCAGTTGATGCAAAGGATATTGATTGATGCAGATATATTTGATGATTGATTGATGTTATTGATGGATCCAGTCTAAAAATTAATGAAACGTTGTCCTTGGAAGGAAAGAGAAGGTTGTAGCCTTCTGTAGGCCTGCACCTACGTACGAGTAATCACAACAGCTAGTACAAGAGCTAGGGGGATGTATCTCCCTTCTAGGGGAAACTAGAGAACGAGAGAACGTTGTAGCCTTCTGCAGGTAGAAGCCTATGTACTAGTATAAGTCTGCACCAGTACAATAATTGTAAGAAGATGTTTCTTATTAAAAGAAGATAGAGACGATTGCAGCAGGTGGTTTTCACCCACATTGGGTTTCCACCTTATATCTTGTGTTCATGTGTGTGATTGTCTGTTCTACTTTTACTGCTCCTATTCACTATTTATATGGTTAATGAAGTTCTAATGCACTGATTAAACATCAAAATAGAATGGATTAATTGAATGATAATTTTACTGGATATACGCTAGTTTCATTAATCACAGTTGCGTATACACGCAGGTTCCCTTAACTGAAGTAGCGTATATGAATCAGAGTATGAAATGAAAAAGTTTTATTGATTTTCTAATACTAATTCCCCCCCCCCCCCTCTTAGTATTATTTCCAACAATTGGTATCAGAGTAGGTCCTTCAGAAGAAGCTTGATCACTTGAAGGAAGATCTATCATCATGAGTACGTACGAAAGAGAGGGATCCATTAGAACACCAATCTTTGATGGGATCAACTTTGTCTATTAGAAGGTAAGAACCATAGCCTATCTTGAATCTCTTGGAAAATATTTTTGGGAAATCGTGTAAGGAGGATACACATTTCCATCAGCAATTCCTACAGATATGGCAGGTAAAAAGCAGTATGAAACAAATTCCATGGCTCTCAATACATTATTGGGGAGTCTGTCACAATCAGAATTTGTCAAGGTTATGCAGCTCAAAACTGCCAAAGAAATATGGGACAAGATCGTTCTAAGCTATGAAGGAGACGATAAGGTAAAACGTGCAAAACAATAAATTTCTCAGAATTAAATATGGAACTCTCAAAATGCACATTGATGAAAGTATAGCTAATTACTTCTTACATATAAATGAGATTGTTAATCACATGAAAAACTTGGGTGAAGAGATAAAAGAAGTTATTGTAGTTGAAAAGGTTTTAAGATCCTTGTCTTCTAAGTTTGAATCAAAAGTTTATGCCATAGAGGAAAAGTAGAATCTTTAAAGTATTACTATGACACAGCTGCACGGAATGCTAACTACTTTCGAAATGAGAAAAGGAGATCCATCAGATATGAGAGAAGCTGCATTCAAAGCTTTAGGAAGAGAAGAACTCAATGAATCAGGACATATTTCAGAAGGAGAAGAAGAAGCAAACTTTGTCAAGAACCTTCAACGGGGTTCTGAAAGATTCAAAGGTAAGCTACCTTTCAAATTCTTTGCTTGTGGAAGAGTCGGTCATTATGCAGCCAAATGTCCTCACAAAGATAAGCTTGATAAAGGTAAGGAATCATAAAAATGGAATAGAAAACAAAATGTAAGTAAGAAGAGCTATTATACGCATGAAGATAGCGATGGTTTATCAAATAGTGATGAAGATGAACATGGTAATGACTATACACTTCTGATGGCTTTTGAAGATGATGATTTCTTGGATGCTTTAGATGAAGATGGTCTTTATGAAGAAAATTCTAAACTTAAAATTTGTTTAGAGGAAACGAATATGATTATAGATACTCTGACATTCCAACTTGCTGAAATGGAAAAACACAATGAAAAATTAGAATGTGAAATTGTGGGTCTAAGAAAAGATATTGAGAAAACAAAAGCTCTCAATCTTAGATTTTCTAAAGGATCAGAAACTTTAGATAAAATTATCAAAGTGTAGCGTTCTCTTCTGATAAAGACAGGTCTTGGATATACTGAAGAAGCATCTCAAGCACAAAAGCAATCAACCTCCAAAAGCTATCTTGATGCAACAAGGAGAAGTGAATAGTTTGACAATCGTCAGCAAAGGCATAAAGCAGATCACCAGGTAAATCAGGTTCAATCTACTTCAAGGATGAACAGAAGCTACAACCAACCTCAGGTAAATCAAACTAAATTTTCTTCAAGAATGAATGTCAATGGAAACCATAATCACCAGGTCGTGAGGTTCGATAATTGCAGGAATTTCTTCAATGGCCAATGTTTTTCATGTCATAAATTTGGACACAAAGCTGCTCAATGTGTTGCTTACAATACCATCATGACTAGAGAAGCACAAAATCAAAGGAATGTGACTGGGATCATGAAAAGGACCTAAATTAATTTTTCTTCTCTTGAAAATGAAATAGAATGCTCTATCTGTAACAACTTTGGTCATGAAGATTCTGAATGTAGGAGTAAATTTCAGCAAACATTTCAGAAGGAGCAAAGTTCATTAGGTCCCAAAACATGGAGAAAGAAATAACCGTAAACAAAATATGTGCTATAGCCTTGTATGTAGAAGGACAAGAAAATCAGTGGTACAACCACAATGGATGCTCGAAACACATGATAGGTGATAAAGAAAAACTTCAGCCATATAATGCCTTAGAAAAGGAAAAGAAGGTCTCTTGTGGAAATGACACTCCTGTTGTCATAAAAGGTAAAGGATATATTCTCTTAAAAGAAAAGTTTAAAGCTGGAAATGTTATGTATGTTAATGGTCTTAAGCATAACCTATTAAGTTTCAGTCAAATGTGTGATCAAGGAAATGTAGTATTTCGATTAAATGGATGTGTTGTTCGTGAGCTTGATACAAGAGAAACACTGATAAAAGGTGTAAGAACTCCAAACAACTTGTACATACTCAAGGGAGGACAACAACAGTGCTATCTAAGAAAAAATGAAGAACATTGGCTATGGCACAGAAGACTGGGGCATCTAAGCTTCCTTCAAATAAGAAAAGCATGCAGATACCAGGCATTTCGTGATCTTCCGGATATCCGCATTCCAGAAAATACAATATGAAAATCATGTCAATTTGGTAAGCAAACCAGAGCACATTTTCCTAAAAAGGAAAGATCAGCTAGTAAGCCTCTTGAACTTGTTCATATTGATTTATGTGGACCATCAAGGAAAAAATCACCTCGTGGAGAAGAATATTTTATATTGTTCATTGACAATTTTCAAGAATGTGTTGGATAGGAATTCTAAAGCATAAAGATGAAGCATTTGAAAAGTTCAAATCCTTCAAATCTTTAGTTGAAATTGAATCAGATCGCAAAATCAAATGTCTCAGATCTGATTGAGAAGGGGAATTTACCTCGGATGAATTCTTCGACTTTTATGAAGAACATGGAATAAAAAGGGAATTCTCCACCGCAAGGACACCTAAGAAAAATGGAGTGGTAGAAAGGATGAATAGAACTATTCAACAAATGGCTTGGGCTATGCTAGATGATTCTAGAACTCCCACAACCTTCTGGGGTGAAGCTGCATTCGCTGCCATCACTATTCTCAACAAAACAAACATTCGGGTAAACATAACTAAAACTCCTCATGAACTTTGGTATGGTAAGACTCCTACTGTAAAATACTTCAAAGTTTTTGGAAGCAAATCCTACATCAAAAGGACTGATGAAAACCTTGGCAAGTTTGAACCTAGAGCAGATGAAGATATTCTCCTTGGTTACTCTTCCCAAAGTAAAGGATATAAGTGTCATAATACAAGACTTGGGAAAATTGTTGAAAGTATTGATGTTGTGATTGATGAAGCAGACAAAAATCCCAAGCAGGTAAAAACCAAAGATTATGAAGAAGATTAGGATTATCCTTCCACATGAAATCAAACTAATTCTAAAGAAGAAACCAGTGAAGCACTAGAAGAACAAATAACGGTAGAAGAAAAGACTCCATCCAGGTATGTCCAGAAAAATCATCCAGAGACTCAAATTTTGGGACAGAAAGAGGCAGGTGTGCAGACAAGAAGAACTATTACAGAATCCTCAAGCTATCTTTCATTGCATTCCTCCATCAAACCTCAAAATGTTAATGAAGCGTGCAAAGATGAATGTTGGGTCAAGGCCATGAATGAAGAGCTTGAGCAAATTGAAAAGAATAATACTTGGGAATTAGTTCCTAAACCTCATGATAAGAATATCATAGGAACCAAATGGTTATTCAAAAACAAGTTGAATGAAAATGGAGAAGTTATTAGAAACAAGGCCAGACTTTTTTGTAAAGTGTATGCTCAACAAAAAGGTATAGATTTTGAAGAAACTTTTGCACCTGTTGCAAGACTTGAGGCCATAAGAATTTTCCTTGCTCTTTCTAGTTTTCAGAAGTTCAAAGTATACCAAATGGATGTAAAATATTCTTTTCTTAATGGGGACTTAGAAGAAGAAGTATATATTGAGCAACCAGATGGATTCATCCTTGGAAATGATCCAAAACTTGTATGCAGACTCAGAAAGGCTCTCTATGGTCTAAAACAAGGTCCAAGGGCATGGTATTATCGACTTGACAAATATCTCCATCAACAAGGTTTCTCAAAAGGTTCAGCTGATAGCAATCTAGATATAAAGATTGAGAATAATAAATTGTGAATACTTGTGATGTATGTTGATGATATCATTTTTGGTAGCAATGAAGAAGCCATGAGTCAAAACTTTGTCTTGATAATGCAGCAAGAATTTGAAATGTCCCTACTTGGTGAGCTCACATATTTTCTTGGTCTACAAGTTCAACAAAAGAAAGATGGTATTTTTCTGTCACAAACCAAGTATCTCAAGCAGATCTTGAAAAAATATGGCATGGAAAATTCTAAACCAGTATGTACCCCCATGGTAATAGGATGCAGTCTCAGATCAAATGATGAATCAGCAGTAGTACATCAACCAACCTACAGATCCATGATTGGCAGTTTTCTTTATCTAACAGGGACCCGACCAGACATCCTGCATGCAGTAGGAATAGTTGGAAGATTCCAAGCAAATCCAAAGGAATCATACCTTTAGGTAGTCAAAAGGATCTTCAAATATCTTCAAGGGACTCAGAATTTTGGTTTATGGTATCCTAGGGATACAGATCTTACACTTCATGCATATAGATATGAAAATTGGGTGGGAAGCATGGATGGAAGAAAAAGCACTAGTGGTGGTGCATTCTATATGGGTTCCAGATTAGTGTCTTGGTTCAACAAGAAACAAATTTCAATTCCATTATCTACAGCTAAAGCAGAATATGTGGCTGCTACATCTTGTTGCATGCAACTCCTCTGGATGATGCAAACATTGCAAGACATTCAAATCACATGTACTCCACCCATCTCCATTCTATGTGATAATACAAGTGCAATCAGTATTTCAAAGAATCCACTCATGCATTCCAAGACCAAGCACATACCCATCAAATATCATTTTCTACGTGAACAAGTGCTTTAAAAAAAGGTCAACTTGGAGTATGTTCCCTCCAAAGAACAGGTTGCTGATATATTCACCAAACCACTACTCAAAGAGACATTTGAATATCTCAGACACAAGTTGGGAGTAGTTGATGCAACATCTTGCTATTAAAACTTATCTATTTCAGATAAAATTGGTTTTACTAGAGTTTCATGAAGCGTACCCGCGTATATACACCAGTTTCTATGGATACAGTCGCGTATATGTTGGTTTGAAGACAAACAGGTGATGAAAGAAGTTTGATATGGGTCTGACAGTGATCTTTTGGCACAGATTCAAGCGGAGCATATTCTTATAAGTAGTGCATTGTTGGCATTATCTTAGAAGGTCTTGGTACAAATTCGCAGTTGTTTTTTATTCAGGTGGAACAGGTTCAAGGGGAGCTCATGGTTGTTGGTATAGATGGTGATTGACAGATGCCGCTGATGGTAGTTGCTAATAACTATCATAGTCTTGTTTTAGATGTTTGGTCTCTATTTTATATGTCATGTATATCTTTCAATGTAAAGGTCATATTTTGTTACCCCACTATGCATGGGATGGATGATGTAATGTTCTTGTTTGACATGAATAATCAATTGGTATATCCCCACTTCACTGGGTGGATGAGTCAAACTTGGTATATCCCCACTTGGTTGGGAGATTGATGTATGTATGAGTCTTTGGTGATAGGAAGGTCTTTGGTGATGTATGTATAGAGTCATGTTATCTTTTTGCAGACCTTGCTTATGCTCAAGGGGAGCATGGACTCGATCATAGGAGCTCAATCAGCACTTCATCATATCAGAGATTTCAGCAGGTACTCAGGGGGAGCATGACCCTTTGCCCTTGATGACAAAGGGGGAGAGTGATAACTGTTGTTGTTGCCATCAAGTCCAAAGGGGGGGATTGTTGGCATTATGATACAGGTGATAGAGGTTTTGTACATGATGGAAACTCTCTCAAATGACAAATCACAGTTCAGGCCACATAGAATGAATAAAGAAAGGTATATGCAAGTTCACCTTGACCAACCTACGTATACACACAGGTTCATTGAACAAAAGGCACATATGCGTACACACGCAATTTAACGGAAGGAAAGGTGCATACATGTTGGAAAACTAAAATTTGGTCCGTGGTATTTGATCCATGGTATTTCGGTATTGATCCATGGTATTTGATCCGAAGTGTTGACCCCAGGTATTCGGTCCATGATATTGGTTCTAAGTGGTTTTGGTCCATGGTATTGAGTAAGGCCTAGGACTATAAAAGGAGGAGAAGAACATTAGGCAAAGGCACTCATGAATTGAATATCTAATGAAGAGCAAGATCTAGAATACTTTTTATTGGGTTATGGTGCACTGCTGGAGCTAAATCAAGGAGGAACTTGAGCGCTTGATGAAGGATAAGTTCTATTGAGGGGTCAAAATCTTAAGGCTTGAAGAGAAGTATCTTTGTGTGGTTTTGATTTCTTATTTGAATAAATGGCGCATGTTATAATCTGTAAATATGATGATCTAGGTATAACTAATGTCTAAAGTTGTTGTAAAGTTTAAATCATCATTTACAGATCTATACGCAGGTTCACTTTAGCAAAGGCATGTATACATGCTGGGTCTATATATCAAAAGGGCATATATGTAGGTTCGACACATTGCAGTAGTGTATACCTAATAAAATAAGCTTTAGCTACTTTTATTTGCTGTTGCAGTGTTTTGGGTTATAGCATGGGTTTTAGTTACTGTTTCTGTATTCTGATTACAACATTCTAAGAAGTGATTAGTTGATTCAGTTGGTGCAAAGGATATTGATTAATGCAAATATATTTGATGATTGATTGATGTTATTGATGGATCCAGTCTAAAAATTAATGAAACGTTGTCCCTGGAAGAAAAGAGATGGTTGTAGCCTTCTGTAGGCCTGCACCTACGTACTAGTGATCACAACAGCTAGTACAAGAGCTAGGGGGTTGTAGCTCCCTTCCAGGAGAAATTAGAGAATGAGAGAAGGTTGTAGCCTTTTGTAGGTAGAAGCCTATGTACTGGTATAAGTCTCCACCAGTACAAAAATTGTAAAAATATGTTTCTTATTAAAAGAAGATAGAGACGATTGCAGTAGGTGGTTTTCACCTACATTGGGTTTCCACCTTATATCTTGTGTTCATGTGTGTGATTGTCTGTTCTATTTTTACTGCTCCTGTTCACTATTTATATGGCTAATGAAGTTCTAATGTACTGATTAAAGATCAAAATATAATGGATTAATTAAATCATAAGTTTATTGGATATACATTGGTTTCATTAATCACAGTTGCGTATACACGCGGGTTCCCTTAACTAAAGTAGTGTATATGAATCAGAGTATGAAATGAAATTTTTTTATTTATTTATTTGCTAATACTGATTCACCCCCCCCCCCCCTCTCAGTATTATTTCCAACAGAAAAATGTTGTTACAGGTTTTTTATAGGCAATTGCTACAGGAGGCATGTAATGCTACAAGAAGGCTTGTAATGCTAGAGGAGGGCATTTGAGTGTATTTTGAAGATGGAAACACTATATTTAGGGTATGGAGAGGTGGATTGAAGTTGAATAAAATTGAGGGAGGTTTTTTTGAGCCTTAGGAAACCTCAGGACATCTCAGAGGCCTGTATTTCACTAGGATGAGTGTTGTCAATGTCCTAGGAAGAATGGCCTACAAAACAGGGTTTTGGGGCAGAATTTGGAAATGGAAGGAAAAGATGAAACAACTTAGGATGGAAGTGGTGAAGGTGACCTTCCATGTAGGTCAACCATCAGAGAAATCAATCACATGCATGCATCCATTTATCATTAACAAAATGAAATAACTTATGATGGAAAATATGAGTTCAATTTAAATAACATGCAATACCACTGATATAATCACTAAACTGACTTCTAAGCTACAGAAAGAAAATGTAAAATATGACAAATAACACTAATCTATATCCAAGAAATCATAAACAAAATATTTTTGGGCTATGGTTGTGAATCCTTCCACTCATTCTCCCATAATAGAGGTGATGAAGAGGTTGCAACTATAGGATTTTATAGGTTAATCTCTACTGAAATATAAGAAACTATGAACTGCTTGGAATCAAGAAGAAACATAAGTACAAGAAGAGGGACCAAAGCCTCTGGGTTGGGCCTAAACCAAAGAGTCTCATCCCTATGAAACTAACTCATATGCAACTTAAAATCCTACTTCTCATTATCAAAAAGTGTAGGTCTAATACATCACATAAAAGTTGAAAACAACAATGTAAAGCTTGAAGCTTAATAGATACACCTAGTTGAACAAAAATTTTGAATCTTAATGAGCTGTTCTTCTAACTTATTTATATAAAAGGGTAGTTGAAGAATCTCCCTTGAAAGTAAGAATGGTTCCCTCCTTGATCTCGAAAATGGTGGATCTTGTTCCTCTTGATATTCACTTGGACTAGGAGTCACTCGGCTACCAATGAACTCGAACTGGTGAGAGGGGATATGATGATCCCAAGCTGAGTTTAGGGAGTTAAGGAGGTGGAAAAACCCCATATATTCTCTCCTTGTTGTCTCCATCAAGCCCCTACATAGTAATAGCCTAAAAAATGCTTCAGTTTTTTGCAATTAAACCACATTAGGCAACATACTATGAAAAACACCTTTTGCTCCTCTTACTAAACATAATATAAAAGAAAATGTGAATTAATGTAAGAGAATTATAGTTTTAAGGCTGGAGGATGGCATATTGATATTCAAAATGTACCTATTAATGGGATTCATCATCATCCCCCTGTTGAAGGTGTTTCTAATCCTCTTAGCAACCTAGTCATACATGTGCAACTCTTTCATGGCCCTGGTGGCCTCCTTGACATCCCAAGGCTCTTCAAACGGTGTGCCCTCTTGGGGGTAAAAAAATGCATCCCTCTCTATCTCTCTCCATTCCTTCTACTCTCTTTCTTCATCTCTTCCTTCTTGTAATCCCATCAGCAAGGGTGGAATGAACTTGAGTCCTATCCACCTGATTTTTATCCTCTGAAATATCCTCTTGTATAATGGTGCTCTCTCCAAGGCATTCCTTAGCCCTTCAGGAAAGTTATATTCTATGTTCTATAGAATATGGGTTAAGGCATGTCATCTCCTCTAGAAACCTTGCAGAATTTCTGTTCCCAACATCTTGAATGTGTCTTCAAAGTGTAGAATGGATTGCTCCTAGGTAGCAATGTATTTGGGTGCTAAAGTAGCATCATTGGAGATGAGGTCATGATTCTAATGACATCCTTTGGGCTTACTAGCTCTACCTAGATATAAAATGTTTCCTTTTGCTCCTTTGTTATTTCCCTTTTCACTTCCTCAACTCTTGTCTCCTCATGAGTCATCCAGGATGCTAAAGCCATCAGCTGCATATCTCCCAACCTTGAATTGGGATCCCAAAAATTCATATTTGTCAAATTGAGGTTTTGCATGTAAAATTCAGCTAATTTTGTTCTATCTTCCATGTTAGTTTGGCTGCAAAATTCAATGAACTGCTTGTATTCCTAAAAGGGAAGAGATCCATATTGTGCCAAAGTTTTGATTTGGAACTATAGTCATTGTTCTTTAAGAAAAAGGGAATAAGGCTTTGATGGTTGTTTGCAATGTAGTTCTTCCATGCAGAGACTTTCCATGGTGGCAAATTATGTTTCCTGCTCTTGCAACCTCTCTCTCAACATCATGTTTTCTGCCTGTAGTTTCTCCTTCATCATAGACTCTCTCATCCCCAACTCACTTAACTCTTTGTTCGTTGCAATTACATTTTATTCCATGAGCTCTACATCCTCTACCTTCTTAGATTTATAAATTTTCATCCACTTGTGGGTTCTACCTCTCTCTATCTCTAGCTCATAAAGGACTGCGATTGTAATTCTTTTAGGAATAATCCTTCCTCCTTCAATGAATTTGTAGTAGGAGGTCAAGCTAGGTTGTGGGATAAGTTCCTCAAGCTCTTGTAGGTCTTTTCCAACAATATTTGAGGTGGTGACTTCCTCTTGTGAATATTTCCTATGTTCCTATAACTTCCCATGTCCTACCTGTAGAAAACCCTACCCCTCTTGTATCGATCTTTGCCTCTCCTATAGCAAACCCCAATCCTCTTATATCTTCTCTTTTTCCTCTTCCTCAAAGGAAGATTGTGTGCTTCGCTTCTTGAAGGTGAGAAACCTAGTGGTAGGCCTGCTCATAGGTGCTATGGGTGTCTTGGTTTTGGTTTTAGGAGGAGTGACCTCCTCAACTTTTCCTTCACTGGGTCCTATTTCTTTCTTTTTTCTTGGTGACTCATCAGTAATTATAGGAACCCTTGTAGGAGTTTGTGGCTTCCCTTATCTAATTCTAGTGCTCTTCTTGGTTTTGAAATAAATTTGAATTGATCTTGATTGCTTCCTCTTGGGCTTGACAAGAGTGCCTAATGTAGCTCAGGTTGCAGCTACTTCTTGTTCAGTGCATTCTACTCTTTGTGGTGGAGAAGTCTCCTCAGGGCTTATTATTTCTTCTCCTTTCTTCTCCTTTCATCTCTACTTCTCATTTCTCTGTCACTACTGCCTCTATTTTTCCTTTGTTTTTCTTCCTTCTTCTTCTGTTCTTGCTTCCTCTTCCTCCTATGTCTTTTCTCTTTCTTCTTGCTCTGTTTTTCTTTCTCTTCCTCCAACACTGGAAGCTGGAGTTTCTCCTGGTGTGAGAGCTTGTGTTTCTATGAAACTATCCCTATCTATATCCATAAATTTGTTCCATATGACAATGATTCTTAGGTGGCTCAGAGAATCTACCACTATCAATTTAATGAGGCCATGGTGAGCTAAATGTTGGTGTTTTCCTTCCTGTAACAACCTTGGCTAAAATTCCATGTAAAAGCTAATAAAGGGAAAAAAAACAAGGTCATGTGACACATATTCCAAGTTGAATTGTGGGAAAGACGTCCTAGTGTGGGTGTTCATTGGTTTATTATGGCTAAGGAAATTGGCAAAGGCTTTGGAAAGGTAAAATGGAATTTTTGTCACATTTATTTATGAAAATAATGGAAATTAGGAGAAATGGAAGGTGAAAGGTCACATGTTGCATATGAGAAGGAAAATGAAGGAAAATAATGGAAATTGAAGAAAGTATAAGCCTCATTGATAAAAAGACTTATGAGGATCAATGGGAAGGTTTGGTCAACGCAAGCTTTTTGTTAGTTAAAGTTTTGAGCTCTCATTCTATTCTCTCTCTCTCTCTCATTCTCTTGGACATTTAGATTTTTCTTGGAGCACTCTTGGAGAGTGTGGCATACTTGGATTCTTGGAGCAAGAAGGAAAAGGAAGAGCAGGAAAGCACAACAGGACATCAGGATCATCAACTAAAATGGGTTTTGCTTGTAGGTATCAAGTTGGATGTATGATTTCCTCACTATTTTTGGCATGCTTGGGATATGCATGTGGTTTCTTGGTTACGATCTGTTATTGACATGGAAGATTTCCCAGATAACCATAGTGTTTTGGGTTCATTTTGTTTTTGTTTTCTGGTTGGTTCTCATGTTCCTTTAGTTGTGGGTTGAGTTACTAGTCCTGGAGCCTTGGTTGGAAAAACACTCTAGAGCCCTTGGTGGGTTGAGTTACTAGTCTTGGAGCCTTGGTTGGCCAAACGCTCTGGAGTTTGGTGACAACTGTGGTTTGAGTTACTAGTCCTGAAAGCCTTTGTTGTAACAAATGTTTTGGAGTGCTCGAAGGCTTAGGTAGAGACCAATATGGTGATGATTTTTGACGTCTGACCATGAGGTTCGATCATTGTTTGATGGGTTGAGGTGGTTTGGCTTCTAGAAGCCCTGGTTTGGTTTTGGTGGATTGTTCAATGAGATACCACATTCGTGCTTGGAATATGGCATGGGGGTGACTGACTGAAGAGAGATTTGGCTCAGCCATGTCTATGGTCAGGTGGTTCGTGGAAGTCCCAAATGTAGTTGGTTGTTGCATTCATTAATATGAGGTTATTTCTCCTTGTTATTTCATGAGTATTATATGGGTTCATATATGATGAGCCTCGATATTGCAACAAGAATGTTGCAACTCCTAAGGCTACCAACTTTAATTATCAACCTGGGGTTCGTACAAACATAAGATGTATCAACACTATAAGTGCAGCATACAATGGGTCCTTCCTTTGATGTCATGATGTAATGGAGTGAATTTAATAAAATCGGATCCTAAACTAATTGCAGAAAATGAAATGCTCGAAATGGAAACCTTAACCTATTGCAAAAAAGAAAATACAAGGAAAGAAACCTATTCTAATTGCATCAAGAGAATATCAAGAATTAAATTTCAATAATTACATTTCAAAGAGTTTAGGTCCATTAACAGAGTTCATTGGATGTGGCAATCATCATTCTATTAACCATTTCATAAATATGTCCATTAGCCCAAATCATTGAAATGTTTTGCATGTGTAAAGAGGCAAGTCATAAGTGGTCTTTACTATTCTCTAATCATTGATTTAGAACCTAGGGGTATTGATTCAACCCTAAGGGATAATTAAAAATCTTCTTGAGTGAATATTTGCAAGTATAGACATGTTGGAAGGATGTTACAGGAGATCCTGTAGTTACTATAGGAAACTGCATATTTACTACAGGAAACTATAATTCACGGAATGACCAAGAAAATCAAATCCCAATTGGATGGGAAAAATTTTGTTATTGGATAGGATGTCTTAGGTCCCCATTCCAAGTGGAATCACTCATAAATACCTCTGGTAACCCATGCTAAAAAATAGCATAAAATTACTAATCTAAAATCTAGAAATTCGAGAACTAGTGAGCTAGTAAATCTATACAATGCCTAACCTAATCAAGTGAAAATGCAATGGGGTAATTTTTGTTATTAAATAGAATATCTTTTTGATCTAATTAAAGTGGAATCATCTTCATTGAATATCGTTAGAATACTCTAAAAAATAGCAGAAATTTACTTTTATTTTCCACAAAGGACTTCCAAAAATCTAGATTTGGTAATAAGCAAACTAATCCAAGTAACTCAATGATTATTATGACCTTCCAAAGTTGTTCCAAGGATGAAATGATGATTTTTATCCTAAAAAGAACTTACTTCAACCATTTAACCCATTATTACAACACGAAATCATCAATACTAGATGCAGAAATAAAAGAAAACAAGAACAAGAGATGCATGTGAATAAGAAGTGAAAGGGAGAAAAGTAAATGATACAAAAGGGATTTGAAGCTCCTGGGATGGTCAAGCCCAAAGAAACTCAGAGTCCTAAGGAGGAGACCAAGACTTAGAAGCTGAACATGGCACCAATCTTCATTATTTCCATCAATACAATTCATCCCTGCAAGAAATGACAATGGAGCTCCAAAAATATGAGTTCTCTACACAAGACTACGGAAAATCCAACCCTAGAGGAAAATTAGACTTGGTACTTATATAAAATTATTAGGAATCATTCCCCATGAAAGGAGGAATATTTCCCACCAAAAACCCTTAATTAGTAGATCAGGTTCCTGTTGTAGCAACTACAACCACCCTCCAAAATTTTTCCTTAGCTTCGTTTTGGAGCCTCCCTACTGACCATCCTCAACAACATGTCTTGCACTATCAAGAACATTAGCTTCAATTGTTTTATAGAGTCTTGTCAGCCTGTGCATGCAAGTTTGTTTCACTCCCTCCACAGGTTTCTTTCGGACTTAGCATCAGTTTTTGGTTGAGTATCTCCCTCTGGGAATTTCACAATTCTGGAGGGGAACCAACCTTCCCTCCAAAAATTGTGCAAACCAAGCTAGACACCCAGTTGGGCTCCAGAATTGTGCAATTATCCTTGACATTATTCCTCTCAAAAATTGCAAAATTCATCTCAGGACAGCTGCTCATCCTAGAAATTGTGCAATTCTAGGCAATAGTCATCTACTGCTCCTAGAAATTGCACAATCCCTCTAAGACAGCCAGCCCAACAACTAGCAGAAATCGTGCAAATCCATCCAAGAAGCCTACTTGGCTCAGAAATTGAGAGATATAGTCAAATAGACTTCCTTGAGAAAATTGCGAGGTTTGACCCAGAACAGCCTGCTCGGCTCAGAAATTGTGAGATACAGTTAGATAGGCTTCCTTGAAAAAATTGCGAGGTCTAACCCAGGACAGCTGCTCAGCCCAGAAATTGTGCAATCCTAGGAGATAGTCACCTGTTCCTCTCAGAAATTTCACAATCCCTTTGGGACATCCATCTCTACTCAGCCCAAAAACTATGCATATTTTCATCCCAGGCTCGTAGACCAATGCATGCGCCTTCAGGTTGATCGGTTCCCTCTAGGACCAAGCAAAATTGATTTGCATGCATGGACTACTTCTCCCAAGGTAGCATGCAAAGGCATCCCTTGTTTCATGAATCTATTTTTAGCAGCTAAAGGTTACATGCAAGGATCATTTCAAAAACCTCCCGCCAAGTGTCACTTTTCCTAGATTTGTGTCATGCACGTCATAACCTCGATCTTGTCAAAACTCATCAATCAGACACTGCAAAGTTCATTCCTCACATCAACCTTGCAACTCTAACATCCCACATTACATCTAGGAGTCGTTGGCACATTCTGCTCAGCTATTTTTTGGTAAGCTCACTTTTCATGTCTTATGTGGCGTTTCTGTCGCTTTTTGTGTTTCGCTTTGTGTGAGTGTTGTCTGCTTGATTTCAATGAGAACTTGCTATCATTTTAATATATGTTAGCTAGGAGAAGCATCATTTTAGTTTTCATTCACATCTCACTGTTGTCGCATGCATGACACTGGTTTTTCACGAGCACTCGTCGTTCCAGCGACTTGCTTCACACACATGCATGCTTGCCCATTTTCTGAATCCTACACTTTCTATTTTCATGTATGATCATTCACTCTTGTTTGCACTCATCTCATTATGCATTTAGACTTCTCATGTTTTCAGTCGCTCGTTGCCCGGTTTGGGCTACCTTGGCCTAGACCGTGCCTTGCTTGGCTAGCACTACGTATTTTCGGAAGGGAAGGCTTTACCTTCCTATTGAACCCCAAACTTGCATCTTTCCTACACCTTTTTCTAGCTTCTTTCCATTCATTTGAACCTCCTAAACCATCAATATCATGGCATAATAGTTATAAAAGTGCATTTAAAGTGGTTTCTTGACTATGTCTTTGTGTTGATGTTTGAACTACATTTTTGCTTATGAGCTGCGGAATCTTGTCACTTTCCGCAACCAGCTCAACTTTCCACAGCCATTTTGTTAAAGTCAATATTGCAGGTGTCTTCAGGCGAATCGAGCCACATGGGCAAGTTGAAA
The DNA here is from genome assembly GCA_000404065.3 of Pinus taeda. Lineage (NCBI taxonomy): Eukaryota > Viridiplantae > Streptophyta > Pinopsida > Pinales > Pinaceae > Pinus > Pinus taeda. The sequence continues at coordinate 175,064 of APFE030967131.1, forward strand.
ATGACGTGGATATGGACTGAGTCCTATTGGCTCAGTCGAATTCATCAAAAGAGGCCATAGTCAAAGGTAGTCAAGTGGTGGTCAACCTAAGAGTCCTACGGTGATAGAACTTTGTTTTTCACCACGTGAAGACTTGCGTGGTCGTTCCTAAATCTCAGGGGACATACCAACACCTGTGGACTGCTCCATAAGCCAAATCCAACAACCACCTCCAAAGATTTAATCTTCATGGCAGCCATAATGCTAGATTCCTGGACGTGGTTTTACACGTGTCTCTTATCGGCGCAGATTGTAGGAAAGTAGTTATGTCATCCTCTGTTATAAATAATGCATTCTCATACGCATATTAGTAAGCTTTTGTAATGTAATTTTGACTATTAATGAGCCCACTGTGTCGTGACTTTATTTCTGTGTTATGGCTGCATTTTGAATACATGAGAAGACTCTGTTTATAAGCTTAATTTGTGGTTGATAGCTGTTGCCCGAGGACTGTGCAGAGGGCCCCTGCACATGCCGAGGTTTTTTTTATTGCAGTATAGTTTCATGCTTTATTTCCTTACGTTCATTATGCCATAGTTATTCACGTGTATATATTGCATCTCTTATGGTATTAACATTTTGCTTCTGTCCATAATTTTTCATGCTTTATACTGTTATTAACTGATCAGTGTCTTTGTTCCAGATTACAGTAGGCAGCCCGGGCATTTGCAAATAGTTTTACAATGACTAATGACATGGAATCGGTCTTGTCCTTCTGTTGATTTATTTTTCTTAGTACTTAATTCCAGCACTGTCTTATTTATTTAAGTTTTGTACATTTGCTTTATTAGTTAGATTAGATATTAAATTACTCATGTCATTATCAGTTACCTCCGAAAGCCATAGCGAGACTAATGGCGAGGGATTGAAAGATGAGTGTGTAGTTTGATATTAGTTTATTTTTCTTCAAGTTAGATATTAAATTGCTCATGTCATTATCAGTTACCTCCAAAAGCCATAGCGAGACTAATGGTGAGGGATTGAAGGATGAGTGTGTAGTTTGATATTAGTTTATTTTTCTGCAAGTTAGATATTAAATTGCTCATGTCATTATCAGTTACCTCTGAAATCCATAGTGAGACTAATGGTGAGGGATTGAAGTATGAGTGTGTAATTTGATATTAGTTTATTTTCCTGCAAATTAGATATCAGATTGCTCAAGTTGTTTATGATTACCTCTGAAAGCCATAACGAGACTAATGGTGAGGGGTCAGAATATGAGTTGATGTAATTTGATTTTAGATTTACTTTACTTGCAATTCTTGGATTTCTTTGAGCACAGTTTCTTTTGTATTTAGACAGCAGCAAGGATAATGGGTTTCATGATCAATAGTTCAGAGTTTGTTTGACTAGTATAGTGGCACATTTTCATTTTCTTTTAGGAATTAATTTTTTCATTGCATGTTTTAAACCCCTTTTGAAGTTTGAAGTTTGGGAAATCATTATAAAGGACATCATTGCCTTGAACATTTATATCCATACTTATCTTTTAGAATTTCCCTCTCACATTAGGAAGCCACCCAAGATAAAAACCCCCAAAACAAATAAAAAAAAAACGACAAAAGTAAGAAATAGGTTATCTTGCACATATAGTGTGCCGCACTTCGT